>CM029793.1:9395509-9465332 GCA_017562165.1 Ectropis grisescens | reverse complement strand
TTGGTTATAATATTGGATTCAAGATGGCAGCCGCCACAAAAATGGCGGATATAATATTTTTTCACGATCTCCCTCAATATGAGTATCAAATGAAAAGAGTTGACTAGTAGAATATATACAATAAGACATATTTAAATTCTAAGATGGCCACAAAATGGCGATTTAGTACATATTTTTTTCACTACTACCTACCTCAATATGGGTATCAAATGAAGGGCTATGAGAATACTGTACAAATTTCAAATCCAAGGTGTTTTAGCAGTTAAAGTGTTTACATTTGTATTTGTCACCTATCATTTCGATCAACCGACCAACCGTATGTAGTGATAGGACTCTTTTCGCCTGGGAAAGTACTACACTTTTGCTAGTTACTGCCAACCAGTAAAGTACAAACAACACTGTGTTCCGGTTTGAAGGGCAATCTTGCCAATGAACTCACTGTACAAAGAGACGAAAATTCTTAAATATTTAGATGACGAGCGCAGTACAGCGCTGGGCAGTGATTTAGGACACTTCGTGTTGACATGTCGTCGTGGCTCTGTGCTGTTATGGGCAGGCACATTTCGTGATCGGGCCGTTAATTTTTATTTGAAATAAATGTATTGCGAATTGGCAACCTTATCGTAGAACGCCCGTAAATTTGATGTAGTGTTGATATATGTCAGCCACAAGGCAGTGGCTGGAGAATAAAAGCCGAGGATAGTACTTAGTAGCATATAGAGAGGCCTGTACCCATCAGATAATTATGATAGGCTAATGATGGTTTGACGACCTCATTAGTATGTTGCGCTTTTTCTTGCTGTTTTTGCGTCAATATCTTATTTGAGACGTAGAACATAAAAACTAATGATTTAGCAAAACTTATACTTACATTGCTTACGTATTTATCCGAACATGCGTTAGTAGATTAGGCCACGTTCATATCAAGCCTTACAAAAAGGACAATGGAAAATTTTAAATATGCAGTTTAATTGTTCTAAAAAGTTCGCTTGAAGGTGATCTGTAAAATATGGATTATAGTAGATTTATCTTCGTTGTTGTAGACTTAAAGGTAACATTTCAGTGGCCCATTCAAATAACTTTCGTCTTTATTAAATCTTAGATTGACCTCATGGGCTTCGTGGCTTAAGTGCCCAAAAAAACCGAAGGTCGTACAATAGTACACGGAATACCGTGTGGGGTTAGATTTCTACTCGGGACTATCCGTCGCGTTGATTGATGAATACAGATGTTTTTTCTGTGTCTGGGTGTTTTTATATATCTCTCAGACCACTACAAAATTATTGTAAATTTTAGTAGAGGTCTTTGGAGAGTGCCTATGGAGAAGTACCACACCTTCGCCAGTCATTCTAACACCAAGCAGAATATATTGAAGCTCTTGAATTGAAGGAACTCCCAAATAAAGTATGTAGAGAAACATCAGACGAAATGGGAGTGGAACTAGTATGCCAGCGACCTAAGGCTGTGCTCCGATATTTTAAAGAGCTAGGCTGGTTTGGGTAGGCTGGTTCACTGGATGTGCTCAATACACCCCTAGCTGGGCTCGATTGGCACAGGACCGGAAGATGGCATGGGAAAAGAGAGGCCTATACCCAGCAGTGGGATAGAGAAGGCTGTGGATGATGGATAGGACGTCAGTGCAGGTCAATCACCCCTCCCTACCCTGAATTAGAATTAGAGGTCTCAAAAACTTGTCAACGCGTAATAAGTAAGTATTCAGTACAAAAAAATGTTAATGATGATTTTATCTATTTCTTCTCCGGTACAGTCCAAACGCGCCCTACGGCAAACCAAAACCACATCGACAGATGAAATAACTATATTTACATACAAAATATCAAATTCACACACGAGCCGTTTACAGAAGTAATACAGTGACGATCGGACAGACATTCGCAATGTTCTTATTAGCGAAGTCTGTTTGTTTAACATTTTAGTGGTGGTGCAAAACGATATTGTTTCTGAGTACATTTCCATTCCATTACATTTACATGTGGTTTGTGCTGAAGCTTCCGACTGGCTTTAGCATCTGGATTATCTTTAAGACTTCATCGATTTATGAGAGATTCAGTAGCCTGACTCACAACCCAATCGGATTCACTTCGAGACGGAATCAAACTTCTCGGTCTTTGTCTAATTCGTTTAGAATGACAGAGACATGAATTGCCATTCCGAATTTGAATCGTTCAGATTGCGTTGTGATTCAGTACCCAGATATTACCTCAACTTATATGGTATTTAGATTTAGCTTGATAGTGCTGCAATATATTGAGCAAGCCTCAGACTTTTTATTTAAATTAATTTTATTCACTCTACAGACTCCGGGGTCCGTGACCTTTGTCATTACAATTACATTATTTTTTTACATTTTTCTTGGATTAGGAGAAGAAGGGGATAACAGGGGGGTGTTGTGAATGTGAACATGAAGCCTCAGACTGTTAATAGAATAGATTATCTGAACGGTCATTAGAGTTTTATCGTCGGTCTATGGATGATTCAGACTTTTTGGATTAGACAGGGTAAGGTTCCAACTAGTAGTGGTCTTGAACAGGGTCGGTTTTAGCACTACCGATTACTGGGCGAGATTTTTTTTCTGTGACTTCATCTCTCAATGAGCAAGGCCTAGTTACAAACTGGACACAAAAGGTCTTTTGTGCCGGCCCATCTTTCTTGCGGCGCCCGGTCCCCTAGTAAGATCGCCCACCGTACCACGCCATACCCTAACGCCGATACTGGGCTTGAGGATCTGAATCACCTTCAGAACCATTGATATATTATATCAACAGATGTGCCCTGAGCAGCTTGAAATTGTCAACAAACGTCTATGTGTGTAGCGTGAGTGGTTTACAACTACCAATCTACTTGACCCCTAGAATTGCTAGCGGCGAGGTATATTGCGGTTCTACTTATTTTGGTTGTTGACAACGATAAGTATACACGTCCGGCGTTCACCGCTTCCTACAACCGCCTAGAACGGAAAGAGTGACTTCACTATTCCCAACGATAACATTATTCCGTGCGTACAAAGACAAATTGGTAATTCCCAAGTGTAGACTACAAAAAAACATGTAATTCTTTTATAGGAAACAGTGTTCGCTTCTATAATGTCATACCAGATCAGTTGGCAGGTCTCAATGAAAAAAGGTTCAAAAATATTGTAAAGACCTATTTAATGGATAAAGCCTATTATAATGTTGATGATTTTATTAAGGACAAAAATGTATGGCAAAAAAATGTGTCACAAATGTAACTACCAAATTATCAAGAGTATTTTAACATCGTATTTTTTAATTTTTGTTTACACAATTTTTTTTTTTTTTTTTGCTATTTTACAAAGCTTTTGACAAAGGATTTAGCTAATTTACTGAATCCGTTGGACAAGGCCTCTTTACAGCCGCTTACTGTTAAATATTGTCACTTGTTTATGTATTTAAACTGTTTTATTATTATTTTGTAATTGACGTTACCAAGTTTTCTTTGTAAAATAATGGTTCGAAGAAATAAATTGAATTGAATTGAATTGAAGTTTGGGCACATCCATTGATTTATATCGATGTTTAGAACCACATTAGCCAACAAAATATTAGTACTAAGCTCAATGAATATAAGCATTCTAGATCAGCGTGGTATTGTAGTTAGTATAGTGGGATATCTTCAAACTGGTACCGAACTAGAGCATTGGATCTTACATCGGCCTTTTAGAGATTCAAATGCTCTCAGTATACTTGGTTACCCCAACTAAATGGTAATGAACAAAAAAAAAATACGGTTAAAGCTTATTTCTCTATAAAAAATGATAAGGCGAGTAACAATGGTACCAAAAGGTTTTATTTTACTTTTTTAGGTTTACACTTGACCGCCATGTCGCCTGATGTTAAACGATGATGCGGTCTACGATGTAGCGTGTTTACCTAGAAATCGATTCACTCTCGATTTGAAGACACTAAGATTGTAATCGGGGAAACCCCACTCAGGCAACTTAATCCACAGCCTTCTTTCACAATTACAAAAGTAGAGTCAAATCTCTTCGCTCGTGTCTTTGGAACATGAAACTATGACGCTTTTTCGAGCTACGAGTATTCCGATAGAAAAAAGGGAAAGGTGATATTGGATCATGCAAATCAGTCGCACACTCTCCAAAGTGTATCCGATAAAAAACCGATAGGCTAGCAACTTTTCGACGATGTTCAAGACTATGACTTTTTCGCACAAGAGTATCGCTTCCTATGAGCATTTTGACACGTCTCTCGATCGATTCCAAGGCCTCCAGCTGACTGATACTTAGCCGATCCATCCCAAAGGTGCGAACAGTACTCCATACAAGAGCGAATCTGTGCTTGATATAACGTGAGCTTCCATAAGAGCATCCATAAGAGCTACAATTCCTTCCAAAATACTATAGTTTCGGTAGAAGATATCAATTGAGTAAACAGAAACATTAATCATATTGGTTTGACGTCACAACGAAATAAGTTATGCGCGTACGCATCAAAATAAAAGGCTAGTAATGTTGTACGATGACTAAAGCTGATCTAATTAGCATATGTATAACACAAATTTATATCTACGTAGGCTCAATCAGGTTGATAATAAAAATAACTCAGACATTCTTCAACTTTATTTTTGTAGTGGTAGGACTCTTTGAAGATTGCGCCTGCGGAAGTAACACACCTTTGCCCGTTATTCTACCGCCAAGCGGTAATGAGCGTATATCATTGTGTTCCGGTTTGAAGGGCAATGTTTTCAGTGAAATTATAGGGCATAGAGATAAAACATCTTATATCACACATCAATAGGGGCATGTTGTGCTCGTCTCGTCACTCTAAACTATAAAAAAACTAGTATAAGCAGCCATAATGTTCCCATAGCTGGGGTTCGGGACCTTCTCTCGTGAGGAGTGAATTAAGGTCATAACCCACGGTAGTCAAGTGTGTATACAGATATAAAGATATTATAACAGATGTTCTTGAGGAACTTTTTTCTAAGAAGTTATCAGTTTATTCTTTATGTTTTTCTTCACCGTTAAAGCCAGATGTGATGAAAAACTTGTTTATTAGTATTTTGAGAAAACGGTCAGAAGAACAAGTTTTCAACCTGCGACAAATCTTGTGAAATTCAATGTTCTCACCACTAAGCCATCACGGCGTACCGAAACCTATTTAATACCTGCACATTACTACCAGATTTACATCATATTTTCTCAAGATGGCATACATACATTTATTTATTTATTTAGGTATACAAAACAGTACACAGTTAACAATAAACTTAAATAATATATAACAATTTACAGTTTTGACCTAAACTATACACCTAACTATCAAACTACGTGAAGGTGATACATTTACGCTAACCCTTCCGCCAAGGGGATATGGTCGGGTTATGTCCGACTCTGCGTCGTGGTCGGATATGGCTACCGACTAAAACCTCCACGAGATTCCAACCGATGCGAGCGATTGACGCTTGTAGTGGAAACACTGGACTATGCAGGACACTGTATGCAGAAACACAACACCTGACGGAATGGGAGTGGAACTACTATGCCGGCGACCCAAGGCCGTGGTCAGCTATTTTAAGGAGCTTGGCTGGTTTGGGTAGGTGGGCTGGGGGGAAGTGCACAATACACCCCTAGCAAGACGTCAGTACAGGTCTATCACCCCCACCCAGAATTAGAATTAGAAACACTGGACCACTCTCGCATTCTTGCACCGAGTTCGGGTAGCTGCAAAAACCGATCAAAAAGCTGGCTTATGTATATACTCTTTGTATGCTCTTATTTTGTTTTTTTCTGAAATTGACGTGTAAATTGTACATTTATCAATAAAGAGCTTTGACTTTGACTTTCACGAACGCGTCGCGGCTTGCTTGTCTCCAGCAAGTCTACCGCCTAACTCTCCTGCTTTCTGCCATCCTTTGATTTGTGATGTCATCGGCAAATTTGACAATGGTGGTGAAAGCGAGACAACTGCATCTGGTTTCAGTTCCGCTGCACACGGACAGCAGATGTAGTTGTCTGCTTTCATCGGCAGTATCAAAATAGCCAATGACATCACAAATCAAAACATACCAAAAAGCAGGAGAGTTACATCGCGGTCATATTAACTAGACTCTTGACCATATTACGTCATTTTGGGGCTCAAGTACGGTGTGCAAAAAAACCGGCCAAGTGCGAGTCGGACTCCCGCAGGAAAGGTTCCGAACCATCATCTATAAAAGATAAGTTTCTACCTGTTTATTAAGATCGAGTAAAAATTGCTTAAAAACAGCTGCGTCGAGTTAATGTGACCGAGTTGTAGCTCTTCTTATCGCGGACACTCCCGTCACACCTAAGCCCAAGAAACGCCGTGATCACCTCGGGGACCAACTAGTGAAATCTTCTATCTTAGCGAAATATGAAGGAAGCTTATACCCTGCAGTAGGATATGGGCAATGCCTATGAGAAGTTCTCAATTATTTATTCACTGTCAATACTTACGTGATTCTTTCGTAGTAAGCACGGCTTATAAACTGCTCTAAAATATAAAAATGTGTTTGTTTCGATTACTGACCTTTTCGAGCCGTTGGTTGAGTACTGTTCGCAGCTTTGGGATGGATGGGCTAGGTACCAGCTAGAGGCTCTAGAATCAATCGAGAATCGAGAGGCTTGCCAAAAGGCGCATAGGCAACAGTTCAAAAAAGTCTTCAGTTCTTGAACATCGCTGTAGAATTGCTAGCTTATCGGGTTTTTATCGGATACATTTCGGAAAGTGCGCAGCTGATCTGCATGATCTAATACCACCTTGCTCTTTTTACTATCGAATTGATCGTAGTTCGAAAAAGCAACTTTGTTTCATGATTGACGTTTCAAAGACTCAAACGATGACGTTTGACTCTACCTTTGTGATAAAAACGAGTAGGGTGTGGAATGCGTTGCCTGAGAGGGTTTATGCTGATGATAACAATGGTGATGATGTCGTCTTCGAACCGAGAGAGAATCGGTTTCTTCTAGATAAGAATCCATGACGTTCCATTGTCGACTGGATCATCTCTAAGCATCAGGTGAGATGGCATTAATGTGTCAAAGGTTAATTTTTGATCACTCGTATCAATGTCAAAAAAAGACAACATCAATGAAAAAGTAGAAAAAATGTGCCTACTTACTGAACGTAACAGCCTAACATCAATATTTATAATTACACGTTCTCACGGCTCATTCAAAACAAATAGGTAGTCAAAGTATAAAAAACAAACCATTTCCATGCAAACACGCGTTGCTTGCGCACGTCGACATTGAATTTCCTTACTCTTGACTTCTGACCATGAAAATGATCTAACACACTGAAAACTGTATCACGACATAGGTGTAACTACATAATACAGCAGATCAGGCGATATAAAGCAGTAATCTCGACTCAGTGGCCTATTCAACTCAGGATCGCGATGCGCACGCGCTGCTATTCCAAATTCAAAATCAGTCACGCGGCGACCCTTCGCGAAATAGGACGTGTTTTTAGGAACGCGCTATTTACATCCGTCTAAAAATAAACAAACATACTTTGTATTTTAATCGGGACGAACAGTTACAAAGTAATAACGCGCTCGTTTCTGAAGATGTTAAAATTTTGGTGTGTATAACTGACATTTTAGTTCAAATTGTGCTATCTAAAATTAGGGTAATTGGAAAAATTTCATGATTTTCGGGAAGAAATAGCAGTGTACGCAAAAGAAGAATCTATCATGTCTCGATAGATTTGATGTTATCAACAAGGAATGGAAAATAAATAGTTAAAGAATTCCAACAACATCCCATTAACCCGCAACTGATAAAAGAGGCGATAGTTCGACTTGTTTGGACTTTTCTCTGTCCCAAATATTGTCCGATAAGTAGTTGACTACTTCTGATTGTCAGTTGGCGGCTAGCCAAAATGGCGTCTCTCCCGGATACACCGACTGATTCGTCAGAACCAAGTACACCTAGAACTCCTGGAGTTGAACCCGTGACCAAATTCAACTTTCTGAAGCAGCAGGCAGCGAGGAAGAACCCTTTTGTGAAGCCACGACCCTCTTTGACCAGGGAAAGCTCGACAGCAGAACTGTTCTCGAGGGAAAACTCAAGTAGCGACTTTTACCAAAATTCGAGATTGAATTTGTTTGAGACTGCGCCAAAGCCAGAAGTCACTGCGAATGGGTTCAAACAGGTATGTTTTGACAGCTGTGATTTTGACACACTTTTTTACAAAATATTATGAATTAGCAACGCCCCCAGTTTCAAACGCGTACCTAGTAGTAACTAGGTACGCGTTTGATAACATAAATCCAGACCATTATCTGCCTATATACTAAATTTCATCTCAACCCCTCATTAGTTTTTGCGTCAAAGATTACTAAACATAGGTACATTCTTACAAGGTTCGCGTTTCCTGTAATAGGATTTAAAAAACGAGGAGAAAATGTATGACTTTGTGATTGTAGTTATTTTCATGGTAGGCGTAATCGCTAGATATCAATTAGTCATTGTAAGCCCCAATTGTACAATACGTAGGATTGTAGATAAAAGAATAATTAATTAGATGTGCCATAGTTTTGTATAAGTAACCTAATTATCTTCCCACAATCGGGACTTGGGACCTCTTCTATGAAGAGAGAATCATAGCCGTAATTCACAAAGCTGGGCAATTGCGGATTGTCTGAGGGCACATGCCCATGATAGATGTTTTTCATGGAACATCTATACTGTAAAACTCTTTGCAGAGTCCGTCTGGCTTTGCCAGTTATTCTCCCGCCAAGCAGTGACGTGAAAACATCACTGTGTTCTACTTTGAAGGGGAATGTTTCCAGTAAAATTACACAGAGTCGGGATTCGAACTTACTATTGTAAAATCGAACGTTCTACCCAGTAAGCCACTACACCATGTTTCGCTCACGTAGTTCCCATTATTTTCCTAAAGTAGCCTATATGCTATTTTAGACTATACTCTACGTGTTCCAAATTTCAGTCCGATCTGTTCAGATGTTCCGACGTGATTGAGCAACAAACATAAACTTTCGCATTTGTAAAATTAGTAGGATGTTAAAATGGACCGCCTTTAACTTCAGACAATGACCGTGGTAAAAAAAACAAAATTAATTATAGTTTGTAATAAGTACTTGTATGTTTTTAAACAAATAATAGCCTCTATACCATTATAGAAACGATGTACTAATAGCCCACTTAGGTGGTCATTGCTATGACGTGGACCCACATGGTCTTTCCTGCACCAAATTGGTTTGAGTTAAACATCGTGCAAAAATTTTAAAGTATATACCTAACAGTCTTGATGTATACGTGTTCGCTATGTAAGCCTTGATGTATACGTGTTCGCTATGTAAGCCAGTGATCTAAATATTACGGGTGTATTCAAATAGTCGGTTTCATCTGGATAATCGCGCCATAATACTAAGTGGCGAGAGGTGGTCAAGTGTAAACCTATTCCTTATTTATAAAAAAACATTGAATTTCGTTATACTCGTATAACCCGGGAATGTTAATACAAAATGGGAAATGGGAATATCTAATAATAGAGTCTTGTTGCGTTCTTAGTTCTTACGAAACTCCCCTTTCTCATCGTCAATGCACAGATACAACCAACCAACAGGTTTTTAATTGTATAACCACATGTCATTGTAATCAGTTGATTAATTTATAAAGCCCAAATTAACCCCAAAGAAACCAGAAAAGGAACTGAATTTCGTATTTACAAAGAATACAGGCGAGTACTGAATTGACGCTTACTGAGTTAAGATGACTGGCAGATCATATGAATTTCAAATGATACTTTTATTCGTCTGTGAAACTAGGTAGTTACAAAAGTGCTGCGCAAAAGCCTCCCTACCCTCTTTCCACTTGTCCCTGTCTTGTGCCAGTGTATACCAATCATTGAGATGTTTGTCGGAGCCATACTGCCATCGCTTAGTTGGTCTACCGCAACTTCTTTTGCGATCTGGCTTCCACTGTGTAATGATCTTGGTCCAAAGATTATCAGACATGAGGCAGACGTGTCTACAACATACATTGAAGAAATGTATACGATCTTCTAGAGTATCCTCTGCAGATCGATAGATAGGTCAATTGTTTGTACAGCCTTTGATGATAAGCAGGCCCCGAGGCCTCGACTTGTCAATCCATGTACCCAACAGTCAACCGAGATCAGATAACGTTTGTCGCACAGAGCTTGGATAAAATCTCGCCTTTGTGGCGTGGTACTCGGTACTGATAATATAATTTCGAACATTCCAATTAGAATGTCCAGAACAAATAGTAATATAATAACATCGTACCTCGTATGAAGTAAATTGTCCTCATTGACGCATTGGTCAACAGCAAACAGCACTAGTTCCTATTTTGGCAGAGTCAGCAAAGCGTCTGACCATGACAAAAGGTGGTAATCTTTATTACCATAATGGAGGTACTGTTTTAAGGCGGCTGTGGATTTCGATTACCTTGCTAATCTTAGCTTTGTTACCATTATTTATTTTATATTATATCTGAAAATATATGATTTGAAGCGAGCAACAGATAGCTCCACGATAGCGTCTGCGATTTTATACATTGCAAACGAAACATTTAAACAATTAATTTTCCCTAAGTCGGTTTTAACTCCTCGTCAGTATCATGATGATGGGAGTTTTGTTTGGGTTTGATTGGGTATTTATTTGTTATAATCACCATGTTTATTATTATTATTATTATTTTTTGTAGTGGTAGGACTCTTGGCAGAGTCCGCCTGGGGAAGTACCTCACCTTTGCCAGTTATTCTACCGCCAAGCAGTAATGTGCAAACATTACTGTGTTCCGGTTTGAAGGGCAATGTTTCCAAAGAAATTACAGGACTTAGGGATATAAGATCTTAGATCTCTGGGTGACGAGCGCAGTGCAGTGCTAGGTAATGATTTGGACTCTTCATGTTCTAATAGCTGCGTGTCACTGTGCTGTTATGTGTCAGGTATGTTGCTTACCATCAGGCACATGTCCTGATAGTCTCGTCACTCTTTATTTAAAATATAAATAAATATAAATATAAATTCCACGACACTTACGAGTACATCACTTCATGTGTATTTTTAATATTTATTTAAAGCTATTTTGCGCAAGAGCCGGTATACGTAGCCGTATTGTTTTTAACATTTTCGCGTGTTTACATGCGTTGAAGTAAATAGTGAATCAAAAACAGCGCTAACAGAAACAACAAAAATATTAGTATTCCGAATATAATTTGTTAAAATATACATCAATCAAATCGATTGTAAAATATACATTATATACATTACCAGTGTAAAATATACATTAAACAGTGTAAAATATACTTTACTTCAGATTTGACAGAATGCATATAAATTTATACCCTCAGATTTACACAGTAAAATCTAGTTCGAGTCAGATAAGCAGCATCTAAGTATCGTAATATGCCTTGACCTTTTTTCTATCGGACTGCTCGTATCGACATCGTTTCATAGTTGACGTTCCAAAGATGAATTTTTTTACTCTACTCATGTCTAGGCTGTGGAATGCGTTGGCTGAGTGGGTTTTTCTCGATGGACATAATCTTGGTGTCTTCAAGTCGTGAGTGAATCGGTTTCCTCTAGCACGATCGATTGTAGACTGATAAAGCGAGATTGCGGTCAAGTGTAAACCTATACAAGTTAAACAAGAACAAAATTAAACATTTTGATTAACCCCCGACTACCTCGGATTTGTTATCTGTACAACATTCTACTAGTCAAGGCCTTTCATTTGATACCCATATTAAGGGAGTTGTGAAAAAATAAATGTATTTCGCCATTTTGTGGCAGCAGCCATCTTGGATTTGAAATTTGTCATAGTGCAAAGTATTCTACTAGTCAAGCCCTTTCATTTGATACCCATAGTCATAGTCATAGTAGTCATAGTATTTTATTCATAACGAAAATGTTACATGTCACAAAATTAATCCATAGGTATACATCATGTGTACATTTTACAGAAATATCAAAATAAAATTAAATAAAAAATTAAGATATAAACAATTATCAACAATGTCATATAAATATTAATGTCAAATCTGTTTAACTTAAGTAATCATAGTCATCGAATAATACATGAAAATTCATAACATTCATTAAAAGTAAGTAAAAATAATTAAAAAATGGATATAAATTCAAAGACAATCAAAACAAATTATGTCAATTTTATTTCGGTCAGATCAGAGTACCTATAAAATGCCTGTTCGATAAGCCAATTCTTTAGTTTCTGCTTGTATAAACTTCTTGTGGCAGCATCTCTAATTACGCGCGGCAGACGGTTATACACCTCTGTCGCCGTGACGTGCACCAGTGCATATTGTGGTAGTAGTGAAAAAAATTATATAATTCGCCATTTTGTGGTGGCGGCCATATTGGATTTGAAATTTGTTATTATGTATTGTATTTTACTGGTCAAGCCCTTTCATTTGATACCCATATTGAGGTAGGTTGTGAAGAAATATGTTGTCCGCTATTTTGTGGAGGCGGCCATCTTGAATCGATATTAACCAAACATAGCTAAGAACATCCGCACGGATATCAACCTTCGAATAAAAAAAACCGCAACGAAATCGGCCCATCCGTTTGAGCTCTACGGTGCCACAGACAGACACACACACAGACAGACAGACAGACAGACATACATCGACGTCAAACTTATAAAACCCCTTTTTTTTTGGTCGGGGGTTAAAAACAAGTTCAATTGACAGATTTCCTTATGCCTCATTTTCCTCAGAGATTCCTCAGAGAATAATCCTCAGATTCTTCTATAAATCCTAAGATATGGCAGAGTTGTCAGAATCATGAAAATCCGATATCCCTGGCCAGAACCTCAGGTTGACGAAAAAGTCAACTCAGGAGTCACATAGGTAACATCACAGTAGAGTAGGGGTTACCAAACCTATTTTGTGTGCTGCCCGCTTTGTGAATAAATTATTTTCAGCTCCCCCATTTTTTCACATCCTTAAAACCACGATAACTTTAGATTAAATTAATTTATTATTGTGAGCTATATTAGCGGAGATTAAACATTCATTCTAAACGAGAATTTTATTGTATTATTAATAACCCGCAAGAGTAAACTTGAGACCTAAGCCCAGTAGGAAGTACACAACGGACTCCAAGCCTCTACACAACGCCGCCATATTTTTTCTGGGTCTTTTTTTTTTTTTTTTAATTTTTAGGTTTACACTTGACCGCCATCTCGCCTGATGTTAAACAATGATGCGGCCTACGATGAAGCGTGTTTACCTAGAAGAAACCGATTCACTCTCGATTTGAAGACACAAAGATTGTAACTATCGGGAAAAACCCTCTCAGGCAACGCATTCCACAGCCTAGACGTTCTTATCACAAAATTAGAGTCAAATCTCTTCGTTCGTGACTTTGGAACATCAACCATGAAACGATGTCGCTTTTTCGAGCTACGAGCATTCCGATAGAAAAAAGGGCAAGGTGGTATTAGATCGTACAAATCAGTCGCACACTCTCCGAAGTGTATCCGATAAAAAATGTCTTACCCTTACCCTTTAGGCCTGCAGCGCCCACAAGGGGGCGTTATTGCTCACTTTGGTAAAGGTTGCAGTAGAGAGTAGAGTGATACTCTACATAGTCTGTGATGAAGTACGTAATTTTTTAATTTTTTAATCGTAATTTTTTCAATCAATATTTTTGTTTTATCTACAAACTCCTTTTACCATTTCTGCGTATCCCCGTAATACAGATTAGCTTTTTATTCACGACATGTGCAAGTGATAAATGTCACGGCGGTGTATTGTTGTAGTTGTAATTTAATACGTAATATGTATTGTATAGATTAAAACGTATGTATATACGAGTACTAATATGTATTACTATCATTGATGGAGATGTCCCGTGTCTGGCATTTACAATTACTTGACGCATCCATGCTATAATTAGTTAGTTCCGTGTATATCTAATTATTATTATTCTCTTGTTGGTACGAAGTCCACTCTACGTCATTTACTCGTAAATTAAATGGGACGCTAGAGGGAAGCAATTTTCTATTTAAATCTTTTTATATATAAAAATGTTATGCTGGTTTGTGTACGCTTCAAAAACTCATAAAGTTCTGCACCGATTGAGCTGAAATTTTAGAATGATACGAGTATGTATATAATCCGCATCAAGGATTGTTTTTATCAAATTTTTGCATCAGTCACATATGTGCCACAGCGAAGCGTGGCAGGGTACAGCTAGTCTTATAATAAAATTTATTTTTCTACGAAAAAAACTAAAACTGGATTCAATTCAAAATTAAAGACATACTAAATTATAAAATGTAGTAAGTACTTATAATGTCGTTTATAAATATTTGTTGAAGCTACGATTACGTCGTTAGTTGATTATGTAGATATGTACCAACGTAGGTAATCACTAAGTGCTATAGGCTATTATATTATGATCAACGAGTGAAGTCGGGGCGGACCGCTAGTAATTAATAATTATAGAAATCAAGAATTAGCAACGAAAAATATATTTTTTATACTACTCTTACAACTAAATAATATATGAAAACACATAATAGCGTGCTTAATCTATCCAGCGGACGTTCTAGACAAAACTACACTTCAAAATACCTAAACTTTCTATGATATGATAAATGTCACGAGCAGGAAAATGTAGATAAATGTACAAAGGTATAATTACGGTTAGGTACCGCTGTTGTGTTTAGAAATGGAGCGAGTTCTATTCAATATATCCGCGACAGAGATCTGGTGTTGAGATGTAGTGCGCAAAAAATAACTCAATGGTACCATACCGTCACTATCGAAAATCTATACTAATATTATAAAGCTGAAAAGTTCGTTTGTTTGTTTGTTTAAACGCTAGGATCTCGGGAAGTACTGGTCCGAATTGAAAGATTATTTTTCTATTGGATAGTCCATTTATAGAGGAAGGCTTTAGGCTATAGAAAATAACGCTACTATTAATTGAAGCGGTGCATGAATCACGAATGTAACAAAATCGGGAAAAAATATTCCCCTTTTGAGAGTTTTCGTACGTTTCATGCTTTGACATGACACATGACAGCATGTGTCAAAGATTGCGTCATTGAATTTCAGTAATCTGTGCATTGCTAAACCTTTGCTAATTTTTTTTCTATATCTGAGTTGGTACGACCAATTTCCGACAGGTGGCGTAGCAGGTAGCTGAAGAAGTTTTTTGTTTGAAAGCGATATTCTCAGGAATGAGTGAACCGATTTCAGTCATTCTTTCACCGTTGGATATGTACGGGATCCCGATGAGTGATATATACTATACCACGGGCGAAGCCGGGGCGGGCATCTAGTATTTTATATACCTGCCTAAGATATGGAACATATAAGCGCATAATATATATTCATAAGCAGCCCACTAAATGTTCCCGCTGCTGGGAACACTCTGGGCCTTCTCTCGCAAGGAGAGAGTCAAAGTCAAAGCCATAGTTCACCACGCTGGCCAAGTGCGGGTTGGTGGATGACACATGACTGCGAAAGATTCTAGGTACATGTCGGTTTCCTCACGATGTTTTCCTTCAACGTTTTAAATTAGCGGCATTACGTACATTACTTCGAAAATACAGTAGAGCGTGTGGTTTTGAACCCGGGGTCTCCGGATCGGCAGTCGCCGTTCTCCCGACTAGACCAGCCGTAGTAATGGAATACGTGTGCGTAATTTTAAGCTTTTGTGTTGATCTATCAGTCAATCACTTTCGCCTTATTTTTAATGTAATTATAACAACATCTCGGGAAGTAGAACAAAGATAACTCTTTAACGGACGCTTCAAAAGCTATTACGTAAAAGTGAAGAGCCACAAACAACCACATGTCCGACTAAACGAGACCTGCTTCCAATTTATAGCCCATCAATGGCAGTCATTATCAGCTGAATGCTCTGCTTCTAACATCTGCTCCGATATGGAGCTAATTTGTTGAATTACGGAACAATTACTGACAATAAATATATTTTTAATAGGCTTAAATAAAGCAGGTTCTCAATTTGGTTATATTGTTTTCTAGTATGAAAACTAACATGGTTATTACATATTTTAAATAAATACAGGGATAACTCACTTTTGATAAAGTCAGTCCGACTCAAGTTTCGATCGCGTCCGGCGATCTTTTTCAAGGAGAGTGCGCGCGTGTGATCACAGCTCGTTTAGCAATTTTTAAATAAATACACGGGTAACTCACGTTTGATATAGTCAGTCCAGTCCGACTCAAGTTTCGATCGCTTCCGGCGATCGTTTTCAAGGAAGTGCGCGGGCGTGATCGCGTCTCGTTTAACACTAAAACTTTAGTTGGACTGGACTAACTATATCAAACGTGAGTTTCCCGTGTATTTATTTGAAATATATTGTTGTTATTTATTGTATGTATGTTACGCGATAGCGCCGCCAATTGTAAATCGATTTCAATAGTTCTCTTGTTGTTTAGTAGGTCGTAGTTCAGAGGTAGTTCCATAAAAAATATATTTTAATGTGACGTTTCATAGAGTACCATAAAATCATTTGGTTAAAAAATGTGTATGTGTTATATACGAAATAAATAATATTCAATTCTATAAATTTTATCGAAATCGGTGTGGTAATTTTTGAAATATGAATTCTCTCTCTTGGTCGGTCCCTCATGTCTGAGGATCGTGGTCAGCACCAGGGTTGCATCTGGAACGGATGATCTGCCTCCACCGGTTTCTGTCCTGCGCGTCTCTTACGACCGAGTAAAATTTTGAGGAAGACTTCGGTCCACGGTCCTTTACTTGATCGGTCCACCTGGTTGGTGAGCGACCACGCGATCTTTTGCCCTCGGTGTTCCTTTTCCAGATTCCCATCGCCTCTTCGCATTGTATGGCCAAAATATGACAGGATGCGCTGTATGACGACAGACGTACTTTTATTAGGAGCTGAGTTAGGATTGACGCATTGGTGCGTTTCGCAGTCCAAGGTACTCTATGAAATAGGATAGGAGTAGGAAATATGATCAAAATACTAAAATTTGCATTCATTTATATCTGGATGACATGGTCATTGCTTCTTAAGGCCAGGTAGTTCTGTCAAAATAGGCATTTAACGCTGTCTTGTTCTCGCGACCGTCACCGACCGCGGAATCGGTGCCACAGTGCAGAAATAACATTAAAATATTGGACTATGTAATTTAAACTCATTTTTTGTTCAAGATTTGTTTATACTGTTTATACTAGTTATAACAATTTTGTGAATTGTGAAGTGAAACGAAGAAATATTAAATTTATCTATACTCGTAGATATACAAAACTCAACCTTTTCTTTTTGGTCACACTATAAGTTGAGAACGGATTTCCAATGTCATGCATCTTTTAAAAACGTTTCCTAATAATTCACAAGTTCGTCAAAAATTAAAAAAAATGTGCTGAAACGTAATGAAAGGCTTGTAAAAATAGAAGGGTTTTTGGTCAACTTTGCACTAAATTTCTAATCCAATTTTTTTCTATGAGGTAAAGATCACTTACTGAGCATAAAATTACAAAATGCTCACAGATTCAGGTAGAGCTTCAAACGCCAATTGAAAAAAACTGTTTTAGCCGATATTTTGGAAACTATATATTTTGACAATAATTGTAGAAAATAAAATTTTGCATCTTTTGTTGCTAGTAAACTTTTTTTGTAAAACTTACCGTTTACAATTTATAACCCATTTAATGATACGATTGCGATGATGCCGATAACAGTGGATGTAAATGATGTGGTCTACGATGGAACTTGCTTCTCTAATAGAAACAAGCACAGTGTACCTCGTAACCCCAAGGTTCGAACCTTCGACAAAAACCCATTCTGGCAATGCGTTTCACAGCTTAGTTGTTCTTATTACAAAAGTGGAGACCAAACTCTTCGTTCAACTCTTCAATCATGATGATGAACGGTGCTGTTTATTCGAGCAACGAGCAATATGATTGAATAACTTTAATTTAAAAACCCCGACTACAAAAAAATCTACACGTAAAAAAATATTACCTACTACTATCTAAGGACACTTTATGAGTCAGACTAGTCTTAGAATATCTTAGTTACCAAAATCCATCCAGCCGTTTGGAAGATATGTGGAAATAAAAGTTTTACAAATATAAAAGATACGCGCGAAAAACATAACCCTTCTTCCATTCCGGTAAAAAGGGTCATGTTTATGCTACTTGGAACAGAATTCACATCTTATTATTTTTACATTGTTATCATCATATTTGACATAATAAATCGTAATCGGTAAGTTCGAAAAAAAAGTTTACTGGCAACAAAAGACGGGAAATTTTATTTTCTACAATAATAATAGGCTTTATAACTTTTTCAGAATATCAGCCAAAAAACGTTTTTTCGAGCTGGCGCTTGAAGCTCCACCTGGATTTGTTATTATTTTGTGATTTTATGCTCAGGAAATGATTCTAAACCTTATATAAAAAATACGAATCGGAAATTGAGTGCAGAGTTAAATTCTACGAGTAATTTTACTGCCTAAAAGGCTTCTTATCAAATTTGGTCGAGTGTCTAAATTTCTATGAACAATATTAACATTTTCATACAAAAAAAAGAAAAAACAATAAATTTTGGTGGTGTCACATACTTGGAAAATAAATAAAAAAATAAAAATTCTGACAAAACCATACGTGTATCTATGGAAAGGTGTTCAAAATTGTATTGAAGTTCCTAACATTTTTTTTCTAAACTGAATAGTTTGCGCGAAAGTCTCTTCCAAAGTGGTAAAATCTGTATGTAAGGACTTTTCTTCCAAGTACTAAGTAGCTTACTACCAAATAATTTACCTAAATGGCATATAAATGCAAGTTAGGTATCATAAATGATACCTTATGATATATTAGGGGATTTACGCAGGGGATTTCTCCCCTCTCATTATTTCCTTATCCCGATCTCTGATTTAACGGACGAATTTTTACCGATACTTATCTATTTTCCATTGCATCCGCATTGATTTTTTTACTAATATGGTATCGACGTCAGTTTTTTGAGACTCCCCTTTTGGTCTACAACATAAAGTATACAGCGTACTAATTAGTATCAGCGTCTATTTGCAATTCCAATGAAAACGGTATCAAAAATCAAGATCATAGCGTGCTTCACTAGTAATACTTACTGATATTGTTATACTGTGGCACTATGATCGTAATATTTAAAATTTATCGGTTGTCAAAATTGCAAAATCAAGCACAGGCCCGTCGTCCGTGAGCGCCGAAACGCTACTGATCAGGCTTGCCGAACGGCGCGCTATATATATGGTAGATATTAAAACATAGTGAATAACTGATACTTTTTATCAAGTCAAACTCTGCGAATGCATCTATAACTTTTTAGTGGCTTTCGTTGAGTACAAAAATTTAATAAAAAAACTCATTAGTTTAGTCATAAACTTGAAAAAACTTTTTGAAAAGGGGTAACTTTGGGATTTTTTTCTATCAAGTAAAATTCATTAAATCGTGTTACTGACTGCGAATTGCACTAGGTTAGATCCTTAACTATTTACATATTTTTTTCAGAGTTTAATACACTATTTTAAAGGTCTTAAAGTTGTTTTAAAAATTCAAAATTACGGCCCACACGCCCTTAAGAAATTTGATGGAGTGTCTCAATTTCATTTTATTATTGGAGTTGGCTTTTGTTTTTTCGAAGAAAATAAATTTTTGATATAGAATGACGGAACGAGCATTAAATGTGACTGATGGTAATTTCTTAGGCATTAAAAGGAAGGATTCAATAAAGTGTTTTACTTATAATTAAAGTAAAAAATATCAGCGTTTTGGACTTCTCTGTTTAAACTATAAATGTGCGAAATATCATCACCTCTATCCCCGTAAAATTCAACAAGGGGCACAAAGTTATTGCATCACGTATCTCTATATATAAAAACGTTATGTTGGTTTGTGTACGTTTCAAAAACTCAAAAAGTTCTGCACCGATCGAGCTGAAATTTTAGAATGATATATAATCCGCATCAAGGATTATTTGTCTAATATTTGCATCACAATGTGCAACAGCGTAGCATGGCAGGGTACAGCTAGTTAATTTATAGATTTGTAATTTAATTTCGTGAAACTCTTTTTCTCATTTATCCATGTGTGAGCACAGACAGGGCTTTAAATCCAGCATTTTGTTGTCCAATTCACCAATCTATCGTAGCTAGAAGCGATCTGAGTAGAGAGGCCCAAGAATAGCCCGACAATGGGCGAACCTTGCATGCGTTAATAGGACGTCTGACGCCGGTGGATGCTATTCATTGCACTGGTATATGAGTAAGCTATGAAATGAAGTATTT
This sequence comes from Ectropis grisescens, assembly GCA_017562165.1. Lineage (NCBI taxonomy): Eukaryota > Metazoa > Arthropoda > Insecta > Lepidoptera > Geometridae > Ectropis > Ectropis grisescens. The sequence continues at coordinate 9,445,020 of CM029793.1, read as the reverse complement.
TGTATGAAAACTAGTGGCCCGGGCCAATTTTGTCCGGATTGAACCAATACATTTGAGTCTTACTGGCAACGGCCGATGGGCTATCCACTTTGTTCCTGTTTCCGTAATTTCCCCGGTATAAAAAGTACCCTATGTGATGTTCCATACAATAATCGAATTAGGAACAAAAAGTACTTAACAAACTTTTTTTTTTAAATTGTAAACCCTTCGTTTCAAAATCTCTAAAACCATTCAATGGTTTCCTGGAAGAGGTCACTTTCAGCGAATCACGGGCAGATTTTGTTTTTTATTTGCCTTCAGTGATCACTACTGCCTGTTTAATTTTGAGCCAGCGCTGAAGACGTAAGACCCTATTTAACTAAGCTTACGAGTACTAATAATACTTACTCGTACGCATATATGTAGAGCATATCTGATGCAGTGTCCTAAATCGGTGTCCAGGCACACGGCGTAGACACTGGCATGGCGCAAGTGTAGTCAAACCAGACAGAACACAGCATCATCACTTTATCCCCACAAGAGCTCGATTGTAACACATACATACGTACCCACATGCCAGTATCATCAAAACGTGTGATAAATTAGACAAAACATCGCGCTCATTGGCTTAGCTGCGCACTAGTATATGTGAGTATAAAGGTGGCTTATTTGCACTAGGCTCTAGGTACAACAATACTTGTAAAAAACGTAACTCGTAAAAAGTCTCGCAACTCAGTTGTTCTCCCGTAAATAGTTGTGAGATCCATGCAATTTCAAGTCGGTTATTAATTTATTCTGTCCCAACTTAAGAAAAGATGGGATGTCATAGGACGCCAGAGGGTCTACCACCTAAATAGAACTGTCTTAGCTGTGATATTGCTCGCTCTCTTTCCGCTTCAAATGATAGAGACCGCAATAGCAAAGCTAAATCGGATTTAGTAAGACTGCACAAGACCAGGTTGGAACGAAGTTCTTTCAGATAATATAGAAACGACACAATTTGCAAAAAAAACTTAATTTTATTATTTACGATACGATCATCTGAAAAATAAACTCGGAAACACCGGTCACTGGCCTTTACCGGTTATTGTTGGGAATACCACACTCGAAGTTGTTGATGAATACGTCTACCTGGGTCAAAAGGTCAGGTAGATCCAACTTCGACAAAGAGGTCCAGCGAAGAATGCAACTCGCATGGGCAGCGTTCGGGAAACTTCGGCACATCTTTTGAGTCCAAAATACGAAAGTCTTTAACCAGTGCGTGTTGCCAGTGATGTCTTATGGAACTGAGACGTGGTCCTTCACTGTGTGCCTCATAACGAAGCTCAAAGTCACACAGCGAGCTATGGAGAGAGCTATGCTCGGAGTCTCTTTGCGCGACAGAATCTGTAATGAGGATATTCGCAAAAGAACGAAAGTGGCCGACAGCTCAAAGAGTAAGCAAGCTAAAGTGGCAATGGACAGGCCACATCGCTCGCAGAACTGACAACCGATGGGGAAGAAAGGTTCTCGAATGGCGACCACGAACTAGAAGACGCAGTGTTGGACGGCTTCCCACTAGATGGACAGATGACCTCACAAAGGTCGCTGGAAACCGCTGGTTGAAAGTTGTGCAGGCAGGACCGTTCGTTGTGGAAAACTAAGAGGGAGGCCTATGTTCAGTAGTGGACGTCTTGCGGCTGATGATGATGACACTGGTCATGGGCAGTTTATACACGTCACTTCCGTTGTAATTTTTCTTACGGTTTTAGTCTCACTATTTTTCAGTTCTGTCACACAGCAGAATCGCTATCTCCTCCAAGCTTGCCGTAAGGAATTTGTTCCAAAACAAGGGCGCAGTTATTATAGGAGCTTGTACAGGGCGCAAAAAAGGATGTTTATATTATGGTACTGATTTGAAGGCATTTCATAAATGCAAACTCATTTTCACTCACTCACGATTACTACCTACTCGACGATTACCGCATAGACAGATGGGCACCTCAGATGCGACCTTGGCTTGTGATGCCGTCGTTAGGTAAAATAAGGCTAATAACTGATGGAGCGATTTTCACCCGCGCCCACCGCGGTTGCGGAACTACGGTTTTATTTTAAAACTCACGAGACCGCTTATTTTCGCGGTTGCCCAGCCGCAGCCGTTGAGATTTTCGCCCGCTAACGAGGCGGGCGACGATCGCAAGATGCCCGCCACGGGAGCCGCGCGTGTCGAGGGCGTAAAACGCGCCGTGAGTTGTGCTTTACATTTTACATATATACAGGGTGATTGGTACAGGACCCGCCATAGCAAAATCACGTAAAGAGGAGGTCATATGCTACCTAATGAAGGTTACTTTCTCTAACCAAAGTTTTATAAAAAAAGTTTAAAAATTAACCTATCTCCTAAACTATAAAACTTTGGTTAGAGAAAGTAACCTTCATTAGGTAGCATAAGACCTCCTCCATAATCATAGTCATAGTCATAGTATTTTATTCATAACGAAAATGTTACATGTCACAAAATTAATCCATAGGTATACATCATGTGTACATTTTACACAAATATCAAAATAAAATAAAATAATAAATTAAGATATAAACAATTATCAACAATGTCACATAAATATTAATGTCAAATCTGTTACCGTGTCAAATCTGTCATACGTGATTTTCCTATGGCGGGTCCTGTACCAATCTAATATATAAAATTCTCGTGTCACAGTTTTCGTTGCCATACTCCTGCGAAACGGCTTGACCGATTTTGATGAAATTTTTTGTGCTTATCCAGTATCTATGAGAATCGGCTAACATCTATTTTTCATCCCCCTAAATGTTAGGGGTAGTCCACCCCAAAATTTATAATTTTATTTTTTAGACAAAATTTTAAATTTCTATTTTTTTATGATGCAACACTCAAAAATACATACAATCCTCAATTTTCACCCTTCTATGATCAACCCTTATTTTTTAATAGCCAGTTTAGTAATTTAATCATTTTTCATCCCCGGTCGATAACTTATCAATCGTCATTTAATTAGTTATCCCCGCCAGTTGTCTATAGGTGTCACTTCTGACCCAGTAACCAGCACGATAATTTGGGGATCAAAAGTAGCCTATAGCATATATATAGTTTAAAACACTAATCTCGGGAACTACTGAACCGATTAAAAAAAATCGTTCACCGTTCTTTCATATGTACGTAATCCTTGAATGCTGTAGGTTATATATATGTACCACGGGCGAAGCCGGGGCGGGCCGCTAGTCACCTATAAAATCGCTCCATGAGTTATTAGCCTAAGGATCAACCTGTTTATCGACCGGTAGAGCTAACATCTATTTTGTTTTGATACCGAGTGCTATATAATTTGACTTTTTTTTTTAATTTTTTATTTTTAACTATAATAGGTTCGCACTTGACCACCATCTCGCCTGATGTTAAGCGATGATGAGATCTACGATGGAGCGTGCTTACCTAGAAAAAACCGATTCACTCTCGATTTGAAGACACCAAGATTGTAACCATCAGGGAAAACCCACTCAGGCAACGCATTCCACAACCTAGACGTTCTTATCACAAACGTGGAGTCAAATCTCTTCGTTCGCGTTTTTGGAACATCAACCATGAAACGATGCCGCCCTTTTGTGGAACGAGAATTCCGATAGAAGAAAGGGCAAGGTGGTATTAGATCATGCAGATCAGTTGCACACTCTCCGAAGTGTATCCGATAAAAAACCGATAAGCTAGCGATTTTGCGGCGATGATCAAGACTTTGAAGTCTTTTACGCACAAGAGCGTTATTGCCTATGAGTCTTTTGGCACGTCTCTCAATCGATTCCAGAGTCCCCAGCTGATACTTAGCCGATCCATCCCAAAGGTGCGAACAGTACTCCATACAGGAGCGAATCTGTGCTTTGTATAACGTGAGCAACTGTTCAGAGTTGAAGTATCTTCGCACCTTTGAGAGGACACCTAGTTTTTTGGCGGCTAATAGACTCAATATATGTGCCAAAGTTGAGCGTCGATGACAGAGAAACGCCCAAAAGCTCGAGATGGTCAGTAACCGGCACAGACACGCCTCGAAAAGTAGGAGCCAGTTGGAACGGGCTCCTTTTAGCGGAGAACAAACACGCCTGTGTCTTTCCTTCGTTAAACCTGGCCAAATTGGCATCGCCCCATTTAGAGACTGCCTCAAGGGCCAAGTTCAACCGCTCGATCATATTCTCTCTCTAGAATGTGTTTTGTGTAGATGTTAGTTACTGGCATCCCCCGGTTTTACTTGCTTAGTTTCTGTTCCCGTGATAAAAGTAGCCTATGTGCTATTTTAGACGATAAACTGACTGTATTTCAACCCGATCCATTCAGGTGTTCCGACGTGAATGAGCAACAAACATCCAAACTAATCGCAAACTAGTCCAATCGCGTTTATAATAATGTTTTTTTAAACTTTAATAGTTTTACACTTGACCGTCATCTCGCCTGATGTTAAACGATGATGTGGTTTACGATGGACCGTGTTTTCCTAGAAGAAATCGATTCACTCTCGATTTGAAGACACAAAGGTTGTAACTTTCGGGAAAACCCCACTCAGGCAACGTATTTCACAACCTTGACGTTCTTATCACAAAAGTAGAGTCAAACCTCTTCGTTCGTGTCTTTGGAACATCAACCATGAAACGATGATATTACTATTATAATATTACGGTCTTATTCATAAAAAGTTATAGCATGTCTAAAGACTTGCTATAGTACGTCTTAGGAAAAATGGTATTCATAACAGTATTTTAGCGCTAAAACGTGCTATAAGCCTTCTATAAAGTTATAGAGCCGAGAACCATACTTTAGCGATGTTTTAAGGCAAATATGGCCGACTCCTAACAGCTGATTAGTGTCAAAATGGCGTTTTGACATATTCAACTTCAACTTTTTTTTGGTTTCCTTTCGGTAATGTCACCGTAATTTCGCCAATGTCCAGCGTTTGAGCGTTGGGAGTATCTTTGTCATATTATGTTCTTAATTCAGGTGCTCAGTCTTTCATCTTCTTCATAGCATCTGAGAATTATGAGCTTGATTGTCAGAAAACACGTGAAATCGAGGTACTAGGATTCTTGCTTCAAATATTCCAAACGTTTGCATGTATGTGAATTTAGTGAGTATATATTATGTAGTGTATAAAAATCAATGTAATGTTAGGGGTTGATGGTGAAAGAATAAAACATGTTGACATGAAAGTAATCCACATCGACGAAAGATGTACATAAGTAAGAGTGATCCTGTTACTTTCGGAATTTATTTCTTTAGCAATTTTTCTTAAAAAATACAAGAAATTAATGAGAGAACGAACGAACACCACTACGTTTTAGTAATATAACTTTAAATTTCCCCGCTTCATAACTTCACAGTGTATGTCATTTTTTTTAATTCTGTAACATTGTCTATGGTTCCACCATCAAACTCGTTTTATCTGTGGACGATTCTGTCAGTTTGTCCATAAAATCGATCGATTTCATTATAATGGCAACATTTTGATCCTAAAACTGATATTAGTAATGCTTTAGTTATAGAAGGCTTACAGAGCGTTTATGAATACGGAATTTTATAGAACGTTTTATAAGCTTATAGAACGTTTTAACTAATGAGTGTTTTAAGTCTTCTATAAGCATTTATTATGAATAAGACCGTTAGTAGTTTAAAAGTTCCTATGGTAGTTATAGCATCGGTCGATTTGTGTCACAGCAATACCAGACTGTTTACAGCATAACAAAATTAGACTGGCGCCTATTTCACACACACAGTAACGTAACACGCAGACGCACAAAACTCTATACGTAGATAAAACTAGCAGCTCCCCGCGGTTTTTCCCGCGTAGTTCCCGTTCCTGTTATTTTCTAACTGTCACAAATTTCAAGCCGATCTGCCCTTCTACCGCCTAACTAAATCGGCTTTGGCGTTACTATTGTTGTCTCTATCATTTCAAGCGAAAAGAAAATAGAGGGCGATTTCAATGCTAATAAAGTTTTAGCTAGGTACACAAATAGACTAGATCAAAAAAAGAACATTGCGAACAACATGGGTTGAAAGTTTTATGTGGAAGTTTGTCATTGTTCAAGATAAATCCATGTAATTTCGTTTCTACACTCTACTTGTTTCTGAACTCTACCGGTTCAGACTTTTGAGCCGATGTGATGGACCAACAAACATCCAAATATCTAGCTTTCGCGTCATATTTAGATAGATATTTAGATATACTCTATATTGACACACCAAATAAAATTAAACACAGAAAAAAATAACACTACACTTTACAGTAGTGCGACAATGGACGAGCTTATCGCTGAAAGCGATCTCTTCCAAGCAACCTTTGGATTGGTAATACGGGGTGTGCAAATAAGAATTAAACAATGCAACCCCTATTTTTTCATCCCCGTACAGTTCAAAATTACAAAATTGCTAGAACAAACATTTATTTGCTCCAAGTGTGTAGAAACGAAGTTACATGGATTTATCTTGAACAATGACAAACTTCCACATAAAACTGTCGTCCCACATTTAAACCCCTTCAATTCTTGTTGTTCGCAATGTTCTTTTTTTGATCTAGTCTATTTGTGTACCAAATTTCAATAAAATCGTACTTATAGTGGATTTCATGCTTCTAACTTTTAAAATGGTGGTATTTTCATACAACTCGCCATCTCTTATTTCATCCTCTTAGTGGTTGAATTTCGCAAAACTCCGTCTTAGCGAGCGCCTACGTGCTAAAAGGTAAAAATTTGAGGCTCCTAGCATTTGTAGTTTCTGAGATTCGGTGATGAACATAGATTAAGCACCCTGTTGATCAGGCATGAAACGAATCTGCTGAAACTCACAAGTCACTAGTGGGGGCGCAGGACAAGGTTTAAATTCGCGTTGTGATAAGCCGAATATCCATGTCACGTGGCACTACTTTACACCAATGATTGGACAAAACGAGATAGAGTTATGCAAACTTCTAAGGACAGAGCAGGATGAGGCTCTGAGCCGAGAGAAGGCCGGGAGGAATGGGTATTGTCTTTGGTGATGAGTGACCTTTCGCTTTTACGAGTATACTCGTATATAGAAACACCCAGACGTAATCAAGATGTTTTTTGAAGATGGTTGTTATCAACATTTTAAGCACTGAAAATGAATGTATTTTTACAATCATACCTATCTACTCTGAATAAATATATTTTCGTAGACAATAGTTGTCTTATGTTATTTACATAATTTGTATTTACTTTAACAGAATTGGCATGTGTAGGTTCACTTAATGGTTAAATTAAAAGTTTTAATACATATAACTTTATAGGATACATTTCGCAATGCGGTACTGATCTACAAAAAATTAAAAAATATGTAGTTTCACGGTTGATGTGCCAAATACTCAGAGTAAAAAAAAATACGACTACGACACGAGGCGGTTTACGCCCGCGGCGCGCGCGGTTGGCACGCGGCTCCCGCGCGATCGCCGCCCGCCTGTCACCTGCCACTTTATAATGGGCGAAAATCTCACCCGCACTGGCTGCGAAATCGCGAAAATCAGCGGACTCGTGAGTTTTGAAATAAAACCGTCCCCCCGTCGCGGTTCGCGACCACGCGCGGGCGCGGTTGGAAACCGCTCCATGAGTTGTTAGCCTATACGCCTATAGGCTTGTTCGCATTAGGCTAGTAATTTAGCTTAGTGACGAGTAATTTAGCAACTAAACGTGTATGAACAGTGAAAATTTAGTCGAGTAGTTTAGGAAGTGATTTAGTCGAGTCAATCCATTTTGTTCTATTTTCAACGGGCGAGTAGCACCCCCCACCACGCGTTCGTTGCGAGCGGTGCGCTCATTGGCTCGCCGATTAAACAGGTTCGAACTTGTCGAATTAGTCTGGAGAGAAAAATAACTTCAAACAAATGCGTTGTAGGATCTTCATGTCGCGAAACGCTACTCACTTGTGAACTGTACTAAAGCACGCTGCGAACGATTTTTGAATAGTAGCGAGTATTTTAGCTACTAAATTACTCTCTACTAGACTAATTTGCTAGCCTAATGCGAACAATCCTTATAGATTTTAACTTGACGGCTCGATAGCGGTCAAGTCGTCTGATGTTAAGCGCCGACGCGGTATACGATGGAGCGTGTTTACCTAGTAAAAAACCCGATTAATTCACGATTTGAAGACACCAAGATTGTAACCATCGGGAAAACCACGGAAAACCCCACTAAGGCAACGCATTCCACAACCTAGACCCTAGATGTTCCTAACATAAAAGTAGAGCTTTTTGGCTCTTGTTCTCGCTTTTCGACAATTCCGTACAATTTCGCTTTAATAGTTTGATATCGTCAGCAAAACGTTAACGTTTATTAAAGCCGTAAAAGATCCATCGCGTCCAGGAATCGTTTTACGAGCGATAATAACAGAAACAATGTAATTTCTTCCAGAGAATTCTAAACTTTATGCTTTTGAAGATACCCATGATTTTTATATAACCGTCATAAAAAAAGACGGGAAAATACGTATTTATCCGGGGAGTGATTATCTAGAGCTTTATATAACACATTCCTTTCTAAAACTCTTTGTGATGTCTACTCAAAAACAAACACTACATTTCAAGATACCTGTGTATCTTGAAACTATTACATTGAATAAGAATTAAGCGCTCTACAGACGATGCCCTGATATCAGAGGTTATGACGTAGATGTAGTGGAGCACTAAAATTGGGTATTCTCTACACACGTACAAATCAGTCAGTACGATACTGGCTGTACAACGGACTGGTCGTCGATCAGAGCAAAGAGTATGTAATTACTACGTAGGAGTCGGCACTCAGTACAAACCAATAACAGCAGTTAACATGTCTGTTCAATACCAACCTAACAAATTATTTAGTTTTCATAATATATGCAATATTAGACTTAAATAAAGTTTCTAGTGGAAATTAAAAAACTGCTTGGTAAACTACGTTTTATATTTACAATACAATAGAAAAATAAATTTACAGCTAATAAAGAACAAAAAACGCGGAAATAAATCAAAGAACAATTATGATCAACACGCAAATGCCACAATGACTAAACAACGCCAAATTGACAAATCGCCTAAATTGGTAAAGAGATGCCCGATGATATGATATTATATTATATATCCTAAAATGCTATTGCCTATTATAAAATTTGAAATCGGATCGGTTGAAATTGCGAAAACAGTTGGATTATAGTCTGGAATAACTTAGACTTTTCAATTCAATTCAATTCAATTCATTTAATCCTTGCGAGAATAGGTAAAACAATTTTACATTGTGTTCTTCAGGTTGGTGTTAAAGGAACTCTATCTCGGCCAATAATTTAGCATGCAAGTGTTAATACATTATTGTCATAAAATTAATTACTTTTCCAACAAAGAGCTTTAAAACAATTTCTAATTTAAGAAAAGCGTTTTGAAAATACAAATGATGTCATTAGAAAAAAACTTTATCAGCTGACTATTATTATTATCATTGTATAAATTCAGACCAGTAGAAACTGTGTTGCCAGACATATTGCATGTTTCTAGAAGAAGAAGCCAGTTTGTACAGGTCAACTTTTAAAATGTTTTGTATCACCTTATCTTACCTTTTAGTTTAGTTAGTTTATGAATAATATTTGTAGGATTATGATGGGCAACAAATTTGTGTGTTTCTAATGGATAATACTGTTGGGGCTATTAAAAATTGTATCATTTTTACTATGTACAATGTAAAAATGTCATCATCATCAGTCTGTATTCGTCCACTTCTGGACATAGGCGTCTCCAATAATATGCTTCTCAACCCAATCTTTGGTCTTACGTCTGCTACCGCCATCAATTCCTTTCCTTTCATGTATAGTCATTCCATCTAGTATCACGAAATCCTATACTACGTTAACTGATTCGCGGTTTGGCCAACAGCTTGACGTCTTGCTTGAAGTCAATCTGACCAAAAATCGACTGTAGGTATATAGGAACAGGAACTGAAACAATTTTAAATTCCAAAAATTTCTTTAAAAATTTCAAAAGTGAGTCATCATGGATATAAATACTATTTTAAAGAGTACCTACTACTTTACACACGTATTAATTCTGTACTAACTAAAAATACTAGTTGTAGAAGTGTCATACTTTTGTCGCGGCACATCCCTATGTTGTTGTAGTTGACATAAACCTTATCCGCTTACGATTGGCACAAAAGAACCGTGCCGAAAACTCCTATCTATTCTATCTATTGACTTACATTTTATCTGGTTTCCGCAAAATTCAAATTTATTATAGACCATATTTTCGGCGCCATTGTAACTAACATAATATTATTATGCAATATCTTCTATTCAACTTCTATTACTTCTTCTATTAAGCTCCTCGATTAAAATACACGAAACACAATACAAGCAATGTGACGGACATGACCACAGACTTAAGTAGATACTTTGATATAACAGTGAAAGAAAGAGAAGCTATACACACTGTGCTCTTGACATGGACCGTGTAAATTTCATACATTTATAATTGTTCCAAGTTATGATAGACTTACAACTTTCAAAACTAGGGCGTGTATTCCGCAATTCCGAATTCTTTTTTTTTCGATACTTAAATTCCGAAATTGAAACACGTTACTCCACGAATATCGTTACTCCAATATCGGTATTTTGACTACCAACTTCTTTTCTAACGATACACACACGCGATAAGTTATTAAAATAAACCTGAGCGGCTCCATAATTATTGTACTGGATTTGTTTAACCCCACCATTCTCCTACTTTAAAGAACTTTTTAAATCTTTACATAATTACTTTTAGGTCAAAAATCAGTCTCTCCCTGAAGAGACCCTAAAGGCCCTTTCCCTTCTGCTTTAACTAACATTTTCGATGGCATATCGTTTACTTGCAGGGCGGGCGACTTAGTTATGGAATAAATTGCCCGTGCACATCAGGCATTCTCCTTCACTGAACAATTTCAAAAAATATGTTTAACAATTGTTAAAATTGTAGACTTGTTGTTGAAAAATTTACTACTTATGCAATTACAGGCGTTTTTTATTTATGTTGTAATCGCATTACATTTATTTAAAATATTTCGTATTTATTAGTATTGGTATTATACATCAATAATTAAGTACTAGTATTGTTTTATAAGATTAACTAACTACAATATCATTATATTGTGTTTTTATTATTATTGTGGCTTTCGTTCCGTTTTTTTTGTTCTTGTTTGCGCACCCCATATTCTGACTATTTTACATATTCTTTTCCGTCCTAAGGTTGGCTGGAATAGATAGCTTTCAGCGGAAAGGCCGCCCACTGTCGCAGTACTTTATAATGTTTTGTTGAGTTTTGCTGTGCCTTTTTCAATGTGTCAATAAAGAGTAAGCATAAATATTAATAAACTTTGTAGGTAAAATCCAAATACATTTTCCAGTTTCGAAGCTGTTCCGGAATTCCGATATTGAGTATTTACTATCATGATTCAGTGCAGGAATTGAAAACTTTCCGATATTACATTCCCTACTTAAAACAAAAAACATAGGTGTTGCCATGGCACTTACTACTGAGAAAAGAGAGACTTAGGTTAAAAACTGGTTGTAAAAACATCATGAATTATAGACGAAAACATTAGAGATGTTTTTTGAAAACTTGTTGTAGCGCACACACAAAATATTTCGTGGGCTGTGAATGAAATGAAAGAAATGTTCAGATGAACTCAGTATCGCCCAGAGATGATCGATATTCATTGATGGTGATAACAATTTAATTTTGCAGATAAAAGTAGTACTGCGTAGTGGTACTAGGCGCAATCCGAACGGCTCAAATTCAAAATGACAATCCTTGCTTCTGTAATTCTAAACAGATAAAACAAAGACCGAGATGTGAGATTCCGTGTCGGATCAATCCGACTGGGTTTAGAATTGCTACGCTGGTTTCATTTAATTTCTACAATAAAATAGTAGAAAATTATACTGTCAACTAAAAATAAAACATACCTAGACTTTTTTATAGAAAAGAGTGCATGTCACACTTTTCTATAAAAAAGAGCAGAACATGTGCTTGATAGTAAGCAACATGTCTGCCACATAACATCACATTTTTGGTAGTGGTAGGACTGTTAGCAGAGTCCGGCTGGGGAAGTACCACACCTTTGTCAGTTATTCTACCGCCAAGCAGTAATGTGCAGACATTATTGAAGGGCAATGTTTCCAGAGAAATTACAGGGCTTAGAGATATAGCATCTCAGATATCTGGGTGACGAGCGCAGTGCAGTGCTAGGTAATGATTTTGACTCTTCATGTTCCAAGAGCTGCGTGTCACTGTGCCGTTATGTCGCAGGTATGTTGCTTAGCATCAGGCATATGTCCAGCTCGTCTCGTCAGTATTTAAAAAAAAACACAGTGATACGGAGGTATTGGAACATCAAGAGTCTAAATTATTACCTAGCACTGCACTGCACTCGTCACCCAGAGATGTTTTATCTCTATGCCCGGTAATTTCACTGGAAGCATTGCCATTTGAACCGGCACATAGTAATGTTTGCACATCACTGCTTCGGGGTAGAATAATTGGTTATTTATTTCAAGATAAGTTAAGAAAATATTTTGTGTACGATTTCGATTACTCGATCGTATATCGTACTATAGCCAAAAAGTCGTATAAATACGATTTAAATCGTATGGTTGACAACACTGGCTGAAATCAGACCCGATTTTTTGATAAGTGATTTATCACGCCCCCTCCACCCTTTTTTCGTCATTTCCTCTGATTTTAGGGCATCGTCTGTAGAGCGCTTTATTATAGTAATTACAATAGTTTTCTTGTAATTGTAGTATTTTTCTTGTGGTGTAATTGTACCTATTTAGGGTTCCGTAGCCAAATGGCAAAATACGGGACCCTTATATGATTCGTCATGTCTGTCTGTCCGTCCGTATGTCACAGCCACTTTTCTCCAAAACTATAAGAACTATACTATTGATACTTGGTAAGTAGATGTATTCTGTCATACAAAAAATAGAAAAAAAAAACAATAAATTTTGGGGGTGTCCCATACTTAGAACTGAAAGTAAAAAAACCCATCAAAACCATAGGTGTAGGTTATCTATGGATAGGTCTTCAAAAATGATATTGAGACTAACATATTTTTTTTTTCTAAACTGAATAGTTTGTGCCCTCCCCTGTAACTTCTAAAATAAGAGAATGACAAAACTAAAAAAAAAATATGATGTACATTACCATATAAACTTTCAAAGAAAATTGGTTTGAATGAGATCTAGTAAGTAGTTTTAATACGTCATAAATTCACTATTGTTAAAACAGTGACTAAAGTAATAACGAACTACAAGTACTTTTATATTATGTTAGTTGCTGCTACGGAAGCCTTCATAAGCGAGTCCGACTTGCACTTGAGCACTTTTATTTATTACTAGATGCCCGCCCCGGCTTCGCCCGTGGTATATTATATAGCACTCATCGGGATCCCGTACATATCCAACGGTGAAAGAATGACTGAAATCGGTTCACTCATTCCTGAGAATATCGATTTCAAACAAAAAACCTCTTCAGCAACCTGCTACGCCACCTGTCGGAAATTGGTTGTACCAACTCAGATTTAGAAAAAAAAATTAGCAAAGGTTTATATTCAAGGCACAGATTACTGAAATTCAATGACGCAATCTTTGACACATGCTGTCATGTGTCATGTCAAAGCACGAAACGTACGAAAACTCTCAAAAGGGGAATATTTTTTCCCGATTTTGTTACATTCTTGTTTCATGCTCCGCTTCAATTAATAGTAGAGTTATTTTCTATAGCCTAAAGCCTTCCTCGATAAATGGACTATCCAATAGAAAAAGAATCTTTCAATTCGGACCAGTACTTCCCGAGATCCTAGCGTTCAAGCAAACAAACAAACAAACAAACAAACAAACTCTTCAGCTTTATAATATTAGTATAGATTTGGAATGACAGGGTGACAGGATGAGCAGGAAATATGGCTGATTACCAGCGTCCCGCTTTTTCACCCGTCTAGTTCTCCATTACCACACCCGGATACTTCACTGAAACTCCATACAACCGCTCCTGTGGAGCTACCTACTCTTCACACAACTACGCAGATGTCGTTCGTACACACGCGTGAATGTGTGCGTTAGCGCTATGGCTATTGAATTGTTTTATTGAATAGTTGTGCCCCTTGAGTTCACCTGGTGTAGTAGTCTATTGCTATAATATTGAGTTACATAAATAGAATGTAGCCAAATTATACTATTCTAATTAAAGGGTGTTTGCACAGATTTCTGAATCTGAGAAATCTGTGGGTGTTTGTATTGATGCGTAAAATGAAACGAAACCGATAATAGATTAGATCAGGTACCTAGATATCTATTTCTCTTAGTAGGTACACATTCGCATTTTATTTTACACTTACCCATGAAGGAAACTTTATTCTGCCACTATAATTATTCCTCCAGGCATTATCAATCCGTGCTTGGGCACATAAGTTACTGGCTGTGTGAGTTACGAACTTTGAGTTAAAAACGACTTCGTTATTAAAAATAAATAAATATTGGTAGACAGTTCACACACAACACCATCTGACCCCAAACTAAGCAAAGCTTGTAATATTATAAAGCAACGTTATTGAAAAGTTTCTAATCTTACGTTATTTTATCATTAGGAAATTAAATAAAGCTTTTAATCTTAATCTTGTCCCGTTTAGTTGACGAACAGCCGTAAACAGCACAACAACCCACCATGATGATATTTCGTTAGGAATTAGGAATTAGATGTTCGATACCAGCCCTTCGTTGAGTGCTCCTAGCGTATCCGAAACGGCGGGGGGGGGGGGGGAGTGTCCGTTCTATCTATATTATCTATTATATGCCATTACGTTAATTAGCCGGGTGGAAAATAGCTTATATGTTATTCCAGATATTTATTTCAACGGTTAACCCACGTCCCACGTGTAATATGGTCGGTCGATCCAACTCAAGTTTCGACCGCGTCCGGCGGCCTTTTTTAAGGAGAGAGTGCGCGTGCGTGATGGCTCCCCTTTTGGCACCACTGTTACTGTTTGGTTTACTGAATTAAATATGTGTTACAACCATGTTAATTTCCAGACCATTCCACCAAATTTCATCCAAATCTCTTCAGTAGTTTTAGCATGAAAGAGTATAACAAACATACGTCAATACATTCTTACACACTTTTGCGTTTGTAATATAAGTAGGAAAATGATTATGCAGTAGCAAAAGAACGAAAGTAGTAGACATAGCTCAATGAGTTAGCAAGCTGAAGTGACACTGGGAAGCCCACATCGCTCGCAGAACCAACAACCGATGGAGAAGAAAGGTTCTCGAGTGGCGACCAAAACCGGAAGCCGCAATGTTGAACGGCCTTCCTCTAAATTAGGCTTTCTCAAAGTGAGCGATAACACCTCCTTGTGGGCGCTGCATGCCTAAAGGGGGGTAGTAAGAGACCAAGAAAAAAAATTGGGGCGTTATGTAGAGGCTTCGAGTCCTTTGTGTAGTGCCTACTGCGGGTTATAGTAGAATTCTCGTTTAGATGCTTAATCTCCGCTAATACCTATAGATCACAATAATAAATTAATTTAATTTGAAGTTATAGTGGTTCTTAAGTATGTGAAAAAATAGGGGCGCTGAAAAATATATTTTCTCAAAGTGGGCAGCAGACAACATATATGTTTGGGAACCCCTGCTCTAAATGGACAAATGTCCTCACAAATGTCGCTGGTTACCGCTGGTTGCAGGTTGCTTAGCACCACTCGTTCTGGATATCTTGGGGATGGCCTATGTTCAGCAGTCTTGCGGTTGATGATGATGTAGTAGCAAATTCCTTTAATCAAAGTTTTTTGTTTCTCTTTCCCAGGGTGTCTCGTTCATCGGCTGGCATTCGCGGACCAAGTTGGAACGGTTTCTGATGGTGTTCTGTGGAGTGACGTTACTTGCGGTTATCCTGACTGCTACGCTGCTTTTAACTACACGGTCTCCTTCCTACCTGCCCGTGCCTCCTTGCTACCAGCCAGAAAAAGGTAAATATGCCACGTATAATTGGTCCAAAGACTCTACGACTCTACACGGACGTTTCTTTTTCATTGTGGATCACTACATTCCACTGAATCCTGGGTCCGTGCTTTTCATCAAAAAAAAAATAAAGAACAGTACGATCACTTAAAATTATACACGACGAATACGAGTATTACATTTTTCCTAATTGTATCCCATTTTAAATGAAACACGGGTAAATACTGTGAGCAACCAAGCAAGCAACACCGGTCCGTCTACCGCCTAACGAAATCGACTTTGGCTTTTCTATTGCTGTCTCTATTATTTCAAAATTATTATTCAAAAGACCATTTTGAGGCGGTAGAGCCTCCGTTCATTATAGTATAACGCATGTGCTCGGTCTTCTCGGCAGTGGCGTAGCTACCATCGTATAAACCATATCAATAACACGGGACCCCCAGATTACAGAGGCGTAACAGCGTCTTACTGTGCAGTTATGGGCTGGCATGATGTTACTTACCATCAGACACATGTCCTACTCGTCTCGTCACTATAAAAAAGCGCTTCTATCCGGTTAAAAATGTTCGTCCTAAATTAGTCCTAAGATCATAGTAGTAACCTAGTAACTAACATGTTCCACTTAGATGGAATCCATATAACACTCCCATAACGACGAAATTGATTAAACTGATCCCACTTTATGGATTTCTCATTGTCTTGTTACGAGAATGACGAGATCTCCCAGAGGGCTTTATGGCGCGACGGCCTTTGTTCGATTCCCTCTGGGCTATGGGCATCATTATGAAATACATTTCTACGAAAGGAATACTCTGTCAAACACGCTAATTCAATATTTTTTACGACCAGGGAAATTCTACATGAACATTTAACTTTAATGTCAAAACCTAAAAGTTTATATTTTACTTTTTTAAAGTTAAATTAAATTCTACGATGATATACAAAAAAAAAAAAATTGGTTGCCTGTAAAGTCGGTATACGGGCGAAAGTTTTACGTGACAACGACTTTGAGTGGTAAAATAATTTTACGGAAGGGACGCGTCTGTCTCTCTCGCTCTTAGGCGGGCTAACCATGCCCGAGTGGAAGGGACGCGTGCCTCTCACTCGCTCTCGTTGTGAGCGAATAACGTGAGCGGAGCGTAACGCAGTTTCTTGAAGTGTCATCCGGCAAACCAATTTATAAGACGTTGTCACGTCAAAAAATAAAGGTGTACAAAACAACTAGCTGAATAATAAACAGTCGGTCAATCAACAGCCTAGTCTCTTTACCAAACAACGTCGTTTAACCAGCTTCCTGAATGATATTCAGCCATTAGATATAGCAAATAACGTGTATCGTTGACATTTAATTATTTGCCTAGCTTGTTCATTTCAATTTAATTTCACTTTCTTCCACCTAGACCGAAACTCTCCAAACTGTACAAATAGCGTTGGCAACAACAAATTTGCTACATTTTATAGTATTAGTAATAATCATAAATCATTTTCTAAGTAGTTACATCTTTTTATTTCGATCACGTTTTCACCCTGTCGTAGGAATGGCCTAAGCATTAGCCAATCACTTCATTAAATGTTGTAATAAACGATACGGCTGAATGTCATCCAGGAAGCTGGTTAAACGTCGCCGTTTAGTAAATAGGCTGGGCTATTGAAGGAATGGATGATTGTGCTAGTTGGGTGCGACATGTATTTAACTTTACCATGTTATGTCCCATCCGAGATACCAATCGACTTGGTGTAAACTTGTCACATCAATAATAATAATATGACGCTTTATTACAACTACGAGTCTAACAATAGATAATTAAATTAAAAATGACATTAAAGTAACAAACCAGATTTGTCGAGATTGTAGCAAACAAACAGGTAGTAATACTATAAATGTTAAATTACTTATTGTTTTTAAACTTTCCCGATTTGAACATCTTGAGTTTTCTCGTGACCACGGCGGTTGTAATGCTGCCGAAACGTAAACGAGATTTACCGTTTTTAGGGTTCCGTAGCCAAATGGCAAAATACGGGACCCTTATAGATTCGTCATGTCTGTCTGTCTGTCCGTATGTCACAGCCACTTTTCTCCGAAACTATAAGAACTATACCTACTATTGAAACTTGGTAAGTAGATGTATTCTGTGAACCGCATTAAGATTTTGAACCAAAAAATAGAAAAAAAACAATAAATTTTAGGGGTCTCCCATACTTAGAACTGAAACTATTTTTTTTCTCATCCATACCATACGAGTGGGTTATCTATAGAGGTCTTCAAAAATGATATTGAGGTTTCTAACATGTTTTTTTTTAAAACTGAATAGTTTGCGCGAGGGACTCTTCCAAAGTGATAAAATGTGACCCCTGTAACTTCTAAAATAAGAGAAGGACAAAACTAAAAAAATGTATGATGTACCATGTAAACTGTCACCGAAAATTGGTTTGAATGAGATCTAGTAAGTAGTTTTATTTTAATACGTCATAAATTCACTATTGTTGAAACACTGATTAGAGTTATAACGAACTACAAGAACTTTTATATTATGTTACTTGTTGCTACGGAAGCCTTCATGGGCGAGTCCGACTCGCACTTGACAACTTTTATTTTAAGTTAGCGGCATTACGCACATGACTTCGAAAAGACAGTTGTGCGCGTGGGATTTGAACCCGGGGCTCCGGATCGGCAGTAGCCGTTCTCCCGACTAGACCAGCCGTAACTAGGCGCGTGCACTCTCCATATTAACTACGTATTTAATTCCATTCAAATCTGTTTAACCGTTGCCTTTATACTATCGAACAGCTCGTAGCTCAAAAAAGCGACATCGTTTCATGGTTGACGTTCCAAAGATTCGAACAAAGAGGTTTGACTTTACTTTTGTGATAAGAACGTCTAGGCTGTGGAATGAGCCTGAGTGGGCTTTTCCCGATGATAACAATCTTGGTGTCTTCAAATCGAGAGTGAATTGGTTTCATCTAGGTTCCATCCTAGACCGCATCGTCGCTTAACATCAGACAAGATGGCGGTCAAGTATAAACGTTATAATAATATTTAAAAAAACTATTGCGGAGATACGTGAGGGAACAAACGTACTTTTACACACGTACAGACAAACTTCCGCCTTAATTATATTACAGTAGAACCTCGATAACTCAAACCTCGGTAACTTAAAAACCTCTATAACTTCAAAATATTATATGTTCCCTTCCCATCAGAGCCCAAAACCAAAACCCTTGATAACTTAAAACCTCTACAACTTAAAATATTTTTTGTTTCCCTTGGACTTTAACTTATCGAGGTTCTACTGTATTTAAAATAAATACATGGGTAACTCTATAACATGTTTGATATAGTCAGTCCAGTCCGACTCAAGTTTCGATCGCGTCCGGCGATCTTTTTCAAGGAGAGTGCGTGCGCGTGTTCGCAGCTAGTGCTAAACGCGCGCGCACTGTCCTTGAAAAAGATCGGCGGACGCGACTGAAACTTGAGTCGCACTAGACTGACTATATCAAACGTGACCTATCCTTGTATTTATTTAAAATGTGTAATAACCACGTTAGTTTACATATTAATTATATTAATTTGATTTTTGTTAAGTAAGTACTTATAACCAGAAAGCATGACAAACTGACTTCCTAACGTACCTCTTATATACGTAAGCATATTTTTATTTATTCTACGCCTCTACATAAAACTTGGTTTAAATTTTATTTTTCTTTCAAAGCTCTTTTTTTTCCACCTGTACTTCCCCCAGCACAAGCCGGGGACATTGTCAAGATGAACATTAGCAGAAGCGGTTTTCTGTTTGTTACACAAATCTGCAACAATCACAAAGCTCTATATCCTAATGCAGATGGAAGTTTTCCGCTTGGCCTTCAGTGATCGATCGAGGGGAGATAGGTAGATGTTTAGTATTCGAGACAGGGCTCAATAAAACGAGAAAATAGTGTCGACGGGTTCGACGCAGGATTTTTTGTCGCTACGGGTCGCTACGCTAAAATTTGTAAAAGTTGTTTGAGCGGATAATTTTGTTTATACTCGTACATAGAATTTGTAAATGTTATCTATCCGGTGAATTTTGTTTATACATTAAATTTGTAAAGGTTATCTAGGTGGAGTACTTTGTTTTATACTCGTATATAGAGTTTCTGAAAGTTATCTATCCGGTAAATTTTGTTTATACATTAAATTCGTAAAGGTTATCTAGGTGGAGTACTTTGTTTATACTCGTACATAGAGTTTCTGAAAGTTATCTAGGCGGTGAATTTTGTTTATAGATTAAATTTCTAAAAGTTATCTAGATGAAGTATTTTGTTTAAACTCGTACATAGAATTTATGAAAGTTTTCTAGGCGGAACATTTTGTTTATACTCGTCCATATTTATAAAAGTTGTATATGTGTTGAAGTTTGTAACTACATAGAATTTATAAAATTGATCTATGCGGTGAATTTTGTTGAGAATATGGAAGCTATAAATTATTAGGCAAATTTTTTTTTATCATATTTATTTATGATTAAAATTTAATTCGTTTTAGTTCAAGTTTAGAGTCATTAATTTAGTCTCCGCACACGTCAAATCTCTGAACGAAAGAGCTCTTTTTTTTTTAATAAAGTTTGACGAGACGATCAGGACGTGTGCCTGATGGTAAGCAACATGCCTGCCATATAACAGTACAGTGGCACGCAGCTATTGGAACATGAAAAGTCCAAATTATTACCTAGCACTGCACTGCGCTTATCACCCAGAGATCTAAGATGTCATATCTCTAAGCCCTGTAATTTCTCTGAAAACTTCCTTCGAACCGGAACACATTAATGTTTTCACATTACTGATTGGCGGTAGAATAACTGGTAAACTGGCGGCATTCCCACGCTGTATATCCAAAATATAGTGAAATAATATATTTAGGGCTAGATCACACCTGAACGATCAATTAGTCGGTGCATAGCTTCTAATGAGTCAGTAAACAGTTACTAATTGGTTTTAGCTTAAGTGTGTTTATGAGGCAAACAGATGATCTCAACGACCTTGCCCCAGTTGAACGAACGATGGTTATTATGCTTTCACACTAATTACACGCAAATAACAGGAACTATTAGAACTACAAAGCTGCCTACGCTTTGCAAATAATCATGTGTTGTTGAGAAATGTAAACAAGTAACGCCTTTGTTCTAATTAATGGAATACTGACGTTTTTTTTAATAGTAGGTAGACAAGACAAGACGAGCACAGCAGGACATGTACCTGATGGTAAGGAACATGCCTGCCCATAACTACAGAGTGACACGCAGCTATTGGAACATGAAGTGTGCAAATCATTACCTTGCACCGCACTGCGCTCTTCACCCGGAGATTTTATCTCTTAGCCCAGTAATTTCTCTGAGAAACATTGCATTCAAACCGGACCACAGTAATGTTTTCAGAGAAATTACAGGGCTTAGAGTTAGATCTCTGGGTGACGAGCGCAGTGCAGTACTAGGTAATGATTTGGACTGTTCATGTTCCAATAGCTGTGTGTCACTGTGATGTTATGTGTCAGGCATGTTGCTTACCATCAGGCACATGTCATGATCGTCTCGTCACTCTTTGTTTAAAAAATAAAAATAAAAAAACCTACTGCTTGGACTCCTACCACTACAACCGTGATACGAGTAAAGGTTTATTAGATGAAGCTGTGGTAGCGTAGTGGCAGTGGCGATATCGTTCGATTCACAGTCACACTCACATTCGTTTGGTCGTAGATTCGAATACCGTCTGTGTTTCTGTGTATTTTTCCAGCGCAGATGTGCGAGTTTGATGAAACTACCTGGAACTGAAACGGCGAAGGAGCGTGGATGACTTCGCTCTCTCCTTGTGAAGGAAAGCTCCGAGTCCCAGTAGTATTGAACACATGAAAAAGGTTGCCTATGGTTATGCGCGTGAAATATGATATTGTGGATAGCATAGCAAAAGCAGCCCACTAAATGTTACCACTGGACTCGAGGCCTTCTCTCGCAAGCAGAGAAGGCCCTAAACCCGTAGGTCCGAGACCTCAAGGCCTTCTCTCACAAGGAGAGAATACCCTGAAGCCGAAGCCTCAGGGCCTTCTCTCCTTGCGAGAGAAGGCCCTGAGGCTTCGAAGAAGGCTTCGCCCCGTCACTCTATACCATAAAACTGTCTCCAACATACAATCTTAACGTACATACAATCTTAATGTCTTGAGAATACCCTGAAGCCGAAGCCTCAGGGCCTTCTCTCCTTGCGAGAGAAGGCCCTGAGGCTTCGAAGAAGGCTTCGCCCCGTCACTCTATACTATAAAACTGTCTCCAACAGACAATCTTAAGTAACGTAAATTTAATAAGAATACCTACTAAACGTTCGTTCAATAATTCCTAAGTTATTTCTGTTTTCTCATTCCAGAATCAGACATATGCCTTTCTGGATCCTGCATCTACACCGCCAGCGAGGTGATACGAGCTCTGGACGAGACCCAGGACCCCTGTGAAGACTTCTACGAGTTCGCGTGCGGAGGGTGGATCAAAAACAACCCCATACCCGAAGGGAAGTCTAGCTGGGGGATATTCAGCAAGATTGAGCTGCAGAACCAGCTTACTATTAGATACGCTCTAGGTAAGTTTGTTCAATTTTTAATATTCCGTCCCAAATTAAATCAAATCATTCGGTCGCCGGGCAATTGAACGCGGGCGTACCCAAGCCGGCAATGTGTCGGCGGGTAACACGCGCAGGCGCATGTTGCCGACATGATTCTTGTCATACAGGCTGCCGGGTTGTGTCGCCGGGCCGCCGACAAGGCCCGGCGACACGATAGCTGATCCCGCTTTATCAACAAATAATAAAAAACAGAGTAAAACAATCACATGTGCACCTGACGAACGCTGATAGCATACTAACTTAGACCCCGCCCCCCCATGATGACGTCAGGACATAGTTGTATCACAGTGCACAGTTGCTTAGGGCAGCTCCTCTTTGTGTTAGCTCCGTGGACAACCCTCTCTCACTAGGAGAGAGTCAAACCCGGATTTATTTTAATAGTTTAGAGCATAGGTTCCCAAAGTGGTCCAGGTGGACCCCCAAGGGTCCATAGGAGACCACACAGGTGCAAATAGACTTGAAAAGAAAACAAAGGTTCAAAAGTTGTAAGTGGTGGGTGATCCACGAAAATTTTCTGGTTATCATAATATAGAATAAAAATGTTGGCTTGGATTTACCTATCAACATAAGCAGGTAACATCATTCATCAAACTGTTGTTGATGTCAATTGCTGTAATAATAAATGTTTATAATTTTGTATAACCACTACCTACTACTATTTAAATAAATAGAAAACAAGATTATACGCCACTTTTTTATTCTTAACACCCCCAATTTAGAATATATTTAGGAGTTTTGGGAATACAGTACAAATGAAGCAGCAGGGGGTCTACCGAAATTAGTAAAACTTTGAAAGTGGTCCACGAGAAAAATAAGTTGGGGAACCTCTGGTTTAGAGTGACGAGACGAGCAGCACATTTTTAGTTAGAGATTTACTACGATAACATGACCCGCCCCTCCAGAATTCAAAACGTTTGAAAGTATTTGTGAAAGGATATACAAAGCACCACCACGCATGTGTGCGTACTGCTACTGCAGACGAATAATTACAACTACATACAAACTCTTTCGTAAGGATGTGACTGCACACATTAAAACAGTAATTTGGAGGGGGCGGGCCATGTTATCGTAGTAAATCTCTACCTAGATATGTAATACCGTTTACCTCGTTGTCATTTCATTTCACTGGAAATGTTTTCCCTTCGAAACGGAACACAGGAATGTTTGGACGACGCTGTTTTTCATGTAACAAAATGGTTATGAATTTTGTAAATAAACTAGATGTCCGCCTCGGCTTCACTTCTTCGCTTCGCTTCCGGACTGAAATGATTTCAGTCATTCTTTCACCGTTGTATATGTACGGGATCCTGATGAGTGCTATATAATGTCCCACGGGCGTTTCAGTCGTTCTTTCACCGTTGTATATGTACGGGATCCTGATGAGTTCTATATAATGTACCACGGGCGAAGCCGGGTGGACATCTAGTTTATTTACAAAATTCATAACCATTTTCTTACATGTCGAACTTAAAATACACTAGGTGTATGAAAATATCTGAACATATCCGAGGATTAATTATTTCAAACAATCATTTAGATACTAATGTAAAATGTCAGATCAATTAGTCTAGGCCGGTCGGAATTCTTGATTAGGCCCAAAGACGTCCAAAAAAATTCTAAATCTATGATCAGGCCCTGTTAATGACAGTCCTAAACATTAGCAGACCATCAAATTCAGACTGAATTTCACAACATTCATCAAAATAAGTATACCTACCTAAACAAAGTGGGCAATTACGTCATCAATTTAACACACCGAGACCGCGCCACCGCACATATCCGCCAACATGAGGCGCCACTTACGCTTGTAATAAAGTTCTTTTAAGGCTGTAATTTGTAAATAGCTTAGTTATACCCTTTCGTTACGTAACATCAATAGTGGCGCGAGTTCTATACACACAAATTACTATGTTCTATTGTTTGCTAGACTAATAACTTGAGTCCAATAATGATCAGGAAACGTTACTTCCTCGGAATTTGGTATGTGTGCTAAAATACAGGAAAGTGGCGAAAAAACATTATCCTTTAAATCGGAACACAATATTATGCAAATCATTGTGAACGAACCGGAAGACTTAACGCTAGAAATGTAGGTACTTCCCCAGACGGTCTGAAAAGCAGTTTTAACCTGTAGGGCTGGGTTAGGCATGAAGGGATGCTCTACGATTAACTTCATAATTATTTAATATGTGAAATCGACTGAAAAAAAATTTTTTATTTCTCTAATAATAGGTTTGCCTGAATACATGATAAAGCACGTTTAACTGACAAAAATTCGACTCAATCTTGCATTGAAGATACCTACGTACTCAGATTATATCCATTAGGAAATACCCGCTTCGGCAACGTATTCCAAAGTTTAAATGTTCTTATTACGAAAATGGAGATCAAATCTCCATAGAGGTTTTGGAACATCAACCATGAAACGATGTCACCTTTTATAGCTACGAGCTGTACTATAGAAAAAATAGGCAAGGTGATATAAAGTCATATTTGATTTTTTTTTACTTTTGTAATTATACACTTTATCGCCATCTCGCCTGATGTTAAGCGATGATGCGGTCCACGATAGAGCGTACTTACCTAGAAGAAACCGATTCACTCTCGATTTGAATACACTAAGATTGGAAGCACCGGGAAAACCCATTCAGATTATTAATTTGATTTAAAAACATCAAAATGCTTTTGAACAAAAAATACTTAATTTATGTTAGTAGTCCATTAACAGCTATGCTAGGTTGGGGATCTGTTACGGCTTCTAAGATTCCCACCTCCAGGGCTCACTTGGACACGTAAACCTTTTTGAAGTGAAAATTTTTTTTCACTTCAAAAAATTTCAGATCGATTTTTGGTGGACTGTAAATTGAATTTTAGCGTCACGCTCGGGAATGATAAGAAATCTTCGGGTAGACTCGGGACCATGGCCGTTGGCCGTCTAGAAAAGCGTCACCATTTCCCATTGGCCATCTAGAAATGAGTGAGCATTTCTCATTAGGCAAGTTTTGGCATTGGGCAAGTCAATCAGTTTTCACTTCTATCGGCAGTTCCTATGACTGCTAATATATTTTTTTCCTACATAGTGTGACAATTGAAAAGTAGTTTAAAAAGAATGAGTGTAACTGAACTGCCTAACCCTGAACAAAGCGTATAATACAATATTAGTACAGTTAAATTAGAGCACTGTTGTGAATCCTCAACGTGTTCATTCTAGACGTTATCGTGTTTTTATATGACGGAACAATTAGAATCGGCGTCGCTAACTCGCAAATTTGTGTGTGCTTAAGGATCCTAATCCAGTATGTTAAATATTTATTCTACTGTGAAACGATATTCATGTTATGTTAGTTTGTGTAAGCTGCAAAAACTTAAGTAAGTACTGCATCGATTTAAACCTCAAATTTAAAACTCAATGTAGATTTTAATATTGTTTATTGTATATTTATTACGTCAATAAAAAAGTATCTTTCTAGCTAGTCTGTGGCCAGTAACATACCAACGACAGCAAAAATAAAGCTTTCGAAAACTGATTTAATTGAGGCGAATGTCCGGGTTTGCGCCATATGTGTAGCTAGCCACTTATGTACGAGTATGTACGGGTTCACGAGTATAAAGTAGCAATAACTTTGAGCCTTATAAATAGGCAAACAGAATAAAAAAAATTGGCAGTCGTAGAAACTTTTTTTTAAAATAAAGTCTGACGAGACGAGCAGGACATGTGCCTGATGCTACGTGATGCTGTGCACGCAGCTATTGGAACATGAAGAGTCTAAATCATTACCTAGCACTACACTGCGCTCATCACCCAGACATCCAAGATGTTATATCTCTAAGCCTTAGGAACTGCCGATAGAAGTGAAAACTTATAACTTAGAATTTCATAGCTTACTTTGGAAAATACGCGAGTGAAACCGGAGGGCGTAGCCATGAGCACGGCTATCTAGTAATGCGTCAGCCTATGGGAAGTTACTGACTCATTTCTAGATGCCAAATGACCATGGTCCCGAGTTTACCCGAAGATTTATTATCATTCCCGAGCGTGATTCTAGAATTAAATTCACCGCCCACGACAAAATCTGTTTGTGGCGCGCCAAAAGAACTTTCACTTGAAATTCAGTCAGAAACAGTCACTTGAAAAACTCATAAAGTAATGGCATAAGTGGTGGCCATACTCCTCAGAGAAATCTTTTCAAGGCATGCAGTACAGATGGAAAAATAAACTATACCTATGTACATGTAAATTTAATTTACAAACTTAGGGAAAACTTTGGTCGTCATAGGGAAACTGAAAAACTTAAATCGTTTCATAGCTAAAGTTTTGCGCACTGAATATTTACATGTATAATATAAAATCCATTATTATGTTCTGTTATTATTGTGTATGGGTGCGAAGTATTTAGCATTGCTTTTAGAGAAAAAATGTATGCCATATTATTTGCTATACATTTCAGCACTTCTTTAATGAGTATGAATGTATATAATATGTTATACAATTTTTTGTGCGAAGATTTTCGACAAATAACTATAGGCGAAATACGGATACTAACGATTTTCGCCGCGTAGTTCTATGTTGTTCTAGACTATAATCTATTTATACTCTACATTAGGAGAGACGATCTTCTTAGCATTCCATGGATTCACCGTGCGGGTGCCGGGTCCATCGTGTGGCAGAGAGAGAAAAACTCGAGTAGTTCCCGAGACTTGTGACTCGGGCGTAGGTTTAAGGGGCCCCTTTCTGACGTACATCAACACTCACCTTCACCACTCGTTTTTCTCTCCCTGCCCAGCCAAATCTGATATGAGCCTACTAGTGCAGCTTTAGATACACGTTCTAGTATAGAACTTACAGCACTTCTGGATAAGCCAAGGTCTTTCAGTAGGTTATAGAGAGATTTTGCTGGTATACCTCTCGCTCCCACTTCTACAGCGTATAAACTAACTACATAGCCGTTTTTGTTAATTCGTTTAGGAGGTCGTAATACTTATTTTGTTTCATCGCGTGGTCTTTAGGTATATTAGTTTCCCACGGTACGGTAAGTTCTACAAGGACTATGCGTTTCGTAGCTCTAGAAAAAAGGAAAATGTCCGGTCTGGATGACGAAACACCCACATCCTCTGGGATTTTGTAGTGCTTTTCATACGTGTCCATTAAAATAGTCCAATCAGGTGCTGTACCCAGGATTGAGTAAGGCTTGTTCCTGGAGTTTGAAGTTGAGCCTTCTTTACAAAGTTAATTTGTCTGTTGTTTGTCGTCAATCCCTTTTGGGCTCTAGCTACCGAAAGGCTCATGGCTTCACGTATGATTTCAAGTACTCTGTCATGACGCCGTGAGTAATGACCCCATTAAGGAGCACCTTGCATCCCACCAATATGTGCCTTGCTGTACATATCGCCTCTCCACAAGTATAGCAACATTTTTCAGAGGCTTTTCCCCACCTTACCAAGTTACTCTGGTCAGGAGGGTCATTTGGAATGCATTTAGATAAAATTTTAATAAGGCAGGGGACCAGTCATAGATCAAGGTGCGCCATTTTAGAGCTAATGGGATACAGAACTCACCTATGGTTAACCACTCACTTTGCATTTCTAAATTCATAGCGTGCACTTTGTAACCGTCATTTTCGTCTTGTTGTAGAAAGGTTTTACCATGTCTCGGTCTTCCCTTTTTTTTCTCGCACCCAACCCAGCAGTATTTACTTGTGCACCTGCCATAAATTGTTTATGGAATTGAAGTCTAGATTCAGGTCTGAAGCAATTTTGTCTTTTGGGAGAGATGTAATTAATTCGTCTTGTGACTTTCCCAAAACATGCGTTTTTGTAACTCTTAGGTGTTTGTAAAGTTCAGACGGTTTCTTTAGTTTCAGCCAAAACTATTGTGATCCCTAAAAGAGTAGAGGATCAGCCGGATGTGTAATCCGAACCATGACTTCAATATCTTTATGACATTGGCATCTAGCTTTGCCAGGAGAGTTTTACCGATGTCATATACTAGGAAAGGCCAAGTGAGACGTGATGTGAGGTAGTTGTCATATATCCATGCTTTTTGATATTGCTGATAGGCTGCTGGTCTACCTTATTGAGGTTGTTCATGAAATTTTCAACAACCACCTCTAATGATGGTGTACGTCCTTTGTGATCTATCTTTCTACCAAGAAATTTGAAAGGCACTGCCTCTGCAATTGTGGCAACTCCTTGGCCACTTATGGAGAGTCCCGGATCGTAAGACGTATATTTGGTATTTCTTCTACCCAGACAAAGACAATGACATTTAGATGGTTTTGTCCTCATTCCCTCCGTCCATGTACAGAACTCATCGACTTCGTTCAACAATTCTTGACACTGTTTGGGATTACGTGTAAGTATTGCAAGGTCGTCCGCAAAGGCCAAGATTGACTCAGTGTACTTATTGTTGATTTTAAACCGGTAGCCCCATTTCTTTTCACGGGATATTAATTTGTCTACTAAAATATTTATAACTATATTAAATGCTATTGGTGATAAGCAGCACCCTTGGAATAGTCCTACATTGTATTCAAGTGGTTTTGTGTATTCCTTGTTTACTGCTATGACGAATTTTAAGTGGCAATAATAAGAATTAATTATGTCAATAATTTCAGCAGGAAAGTTATACCATTTTAGGCAAATATCATAAGTTCATGCTGGACAGAACCAAACGCGTTCTCTAGGGTCTATCCAGCAGACTGTAATTTGCCTCTCATGTGTTCTGGCATCTTTCAAACTTTCTGCTAGTAATGTATTGTGTTCCAGGCATCCAGAAATACCAGGCAAGAACCCTTTCTGGTGATTGGGCCTGAAATACCTATTGCTGGTCATAAATGTGGTCATTTTGTTTGCAAAATACTGAAAAAGATTTTAGAAATTGTATTGGTTAGGGCTATCGGTCTGGTGTCTTTGGGATGAGTTACTTCCTGCTTTTTAGGGATGAGGACAAAATTGCTCTTCCAAATGCTACTGGGACTTGCTTTCTTGACCAGATCTTAATGAATATATTCAAGATATGTTTACGAACTGATGGACACTTTTATACACTATGTAAGGAATGCCATCTGGGCCAGGAGCTGATTTAGTAGTTTTCTTTTTAATTTGATAGTTTACTTCCTCTTCACTAGGTGGGGTGCCTTGAAAGCCTGTCAGAGGATCATTAGGTCTTTGGATGTTTGGTTCTACGTACGAGCTCCCGCGTTTAGGCACTTCGTATGTGCTTTTAAAGTGATCGTAAATTTGCGCGTTAGTCAAGATAAGCTTTCCATTTTGCTCCCTGAAAATATTTTGGAGTATTGAAAAGGGTTTTATCAAAGTCTACTTCGTGTTTAGCTCTGTTAAAATTATCACGATTTTACTAATTTGAAGCGATATTCCTTGTATTAATTTAAGGATTGATCTTAGAGCCCTGGACAGTTGGTGACTTAGATGGTTATCGCCCATGGTTTTAGCTACACGAAGACGTTTTATTAACTCTCTTTTCTTCCTCCGCAATTTCATTTTGAACATATTTTCCTTGCTATTTTGAGCATAACAAGTTGATGGTGGGTAATGTTCCGAGAAGTATATATATATGGTGTCCTGGAAAGTTTCTACTTGGCTGTTTAGGTCTTGTTTTGGCCCAGGATGTTCTAATAAGATCGCCAAGTTTTCGTCATGAACTTTCCAGGTAGAGTTTTTAAACTGGGAATGCCAAGACGTGTCCTGATGACAATGGACTCCTGGTAGTTTTCACTCGATGGTTCACCTTGGGATATATGAGGGTCAACTCTATCCATAGTGTTTGTCGAAGTACTGACCGACGGCTGTCGTGCTTCAACACCATCATGTGTCTTTAAATGCTTTTGGTACCAGGCTCGTCTCTTGTAAATTTTCCCGCACACAGGGCATCTCAAGTCCGTATTCGCGCCAGGGTCGTCATTACTATCACACGGTGGACAGATCTTCCGCCCCGCCTCTCGGACTGTCCCAGGGTATTATTCTTATTTGGACTTTTAGCGATTAAATTCCCGGGCTTGGCTTGCTAGGCCTTCACCCTCGGCTGTCTTTCCAACAGTCAGATGTCTTTCCATCCGTCAGATGTCTTTTCCACCAGCCATCTGTCTTTCCAGCGTCATCCCGTCTCTCCGGGCTGTCATTTTGTTTGAGACGATCTTCTTAGCATTCCATGGATTCACCGTGCGGGTGCCGGGTCCATCGTGTGTCCATTAAATACAGGATATTTACCGTATTTATTATTTTTTATTAGTGGACCCTATACTTTTGAAATTACTATGTTACGGTTTTAAAGGCAATGTTTCCAGAGAAATTACAGGGTTAAGAGATAATTCACCTTATTGTCTCTGGGTAACGAGCGCATTGCAGATAGGTAATGACTTGAACTCTTCAAGTTCAAATAGTTTCGTGACAGTGTGCTGTTATGGGCAAGCGTGTTGCTTACCATCAGGCGCGTGTATTGCTCGTCCCATCACTCTGTGAGAAAAAGAGTGTCGGAACATTTTCTCTCAAGGCCGTAATCCACCACGAGAGATAAGAGCAAGTTGGCGGATGACGCATGTACTTATATCTTAGGTACATATTTATGTCGGATCTCGGGAAGTCAATCCCAGTACCATAACGTACCGGGATCCTGCAGAATTTTGCGGTATTCCGGCCGGAGTACAGAGAAGCGGAATGCCAAAAAAAAATCTAAGAATCTTCAATGTACAATTGAACTAACAGTACGATTGAATTGAAATGTACAGATTTTCATCCGTTACTTAAATACTCAAAGATTCATTAAAATGTTAAATTTCTAAAAGTCCACCCTGCTGGATCCCGCAAATACCTAAATGGAAATGCTCTTGCGCCATTGCATTCCCTAGTCGTATCCCTCCGAAAAAGCTCAACTGATTTAAATTATTCTTTTTGTATGTTTGGTAGAGTTGGGAATATATCCTAAAATCATCTGCGCGTCTTTATATTTTTTAGTTGCGTTTTTTATAAATTTTGTGTGAATGATGAATGAAGATGCAGTGCTTAGAAGATACGACTGACGTCACTTTATTGAACGAGTGACAACTCTTCCACTCCGGAAGTTTCATGATCAATATCTTTGTCGACTTTTATTATAATTATTTCGTAAAACAAAAAAAAAACGTGTCCAATACTTAGTCTACCTGAAGGACTAATTAGAATGGTATATGTTTTTTGATTCTTATCCTAGTTGCAAATGACTTGTTTAGCTTGAAGTGGAGGCAAGCCGTAATAGAATCAGTTCTACAAATAACATTTACAAAAGTAATTCTTCACGAACTATGGTTTTCTGCGTTTATGGCTTTGTTTACACGATCAAATTGGGAGATTTGACGTCATTGAGGTCAATGCTCACTACGCCTACATCAACGATTAACAAACAAATTATTTGACTGATCTCGTGGTTCAGTTGATAGTGAGTTTGCTTAGTCAGCCATAGGCGGCTAATGAGCGTCTCTATCTTAGAACGCATTGACGGTTTACATCAGGCTAGATGGCGGTCAAGTGCGAACTTATCATAGTAAAAAAATACCCAATAGTGGTTCTCTACTCTTCTCTTGGATACTCTTATCTTTGCTTTTTTCGTTATGTCATTATACTCTTGTTATTTTCTCGCGAATTTAAAGGGTCGGACCACAGTTAAGTCGGGAGAGAGGGGTCTGGCACAGATGTTATGTTAATTAACAATGACGAAAGTTTACTTTTAACATTTTGTCTAATCCTTATTTAAGTAACCAGCGTCATTAGGAAAAAAAAACTATTCCAAACGAAAATCTATGAGATTTTAATTTATTCGTATGAAATAATTACATGTCACCTTGTTTGAAACAAAGAGACACACTTATAAACATTCACACAAGCTTTCGCTACCTTTAATATTAGTGTAACATTTAACATCTTTAAAAAAGGAGGAGCTCAATTCGGTTGTATGTTATTTTTTGTATGTATGTATCGCAATAACTCTGTTAATTGTGAATCGATTTTGATAAACGATTTTTATATAAATATATAGGTATAGGTATTGGTGGACAATTCACACACAACACTATCTGACCCCAAACTAAGCAAAGCTTGTACTATGGTGGCCAGATAGCTGATATAATACATATATAGTTTATAAGTTTTATAATGTAATACTTATTATACATTGAAACACCCAGGTACAGTACAAATATTTGAATCCATCTTACAAACATTTGCACTGGGCGGAAATCGAACCCACGATCATCGCCTTCGCAGGCAAAGTTACTACCCACTAAGCCACGAGGCCAGACGTATACGTTAGAGCTTCCATATAAATTTACCGAAATCGGTTTAATGAATTTTTAAAAAATATTAAAAATAATAAAATTTGCTTACCTTTATCTGGACGACATATTCGTACCACCTCGCTAATCCGCTGGAACAGGGTGTTTATTTGGTTTCACAAAAATGTAAGAAATGTAGTCGAGTTGCAAAAACCGACTTCAGATTTAAAATAAATTCAGACATGAGTTTAATTTTAAACTGAAGTCGGCTTTTGTCTTTTTCGGAGAAATTTAAATTAATCTAGATTTCTTTTCATGTAGGCACTGTTCCTGGTGGGTTACAATCCTAATTCTCGTGAACTTGAGTAAGGGCGTTTACTCTATTTCATCAATTCTGATGGGCGGGAATTTAGCACTATATGTATGCTTACGAGTGTACGTGTAATTGACGTTGTTTGAGAAAACAATCATATTTATGTCCTTATCAATATTTATTGGACAGTAAATTAGCCAAGTGGCTAAAAGGTCCGTTTCCACAATTGTGAAGTGAAAGGTAATGCTCAAACGTCAGACGTACAAGTTTATCATCATCACTGCCTTGAGAGAGTGAAGACCATAATCCATCAAGCTGGCCTAGTGCGGGTCAGTGACCTCGAAAGATTCTAGGAACATGTCGGTTTCTTCACGATGTTTTCCTTCACCATTTTTAAGTTAGCGGCATTAAATAATAAATATAAATATTGGTGGACAATTCACACACAACACCATCTGACCCCAAACCAAGCAAAGCTTGTGTGATGGCAGCCAGATAGCTGATATATAATACTTATATAGTTTTAAATACATACTTATTATACATAGAAACACCCAGACACAGTGCAAACATTTGAATTCATCACACAAATATTTGCACTGGGTGGGGATTGAACCCACGACCCTCGGCTTCGCAGGCAGAGCTACTACCAACTAAGCCACTAGGCTAGTCATTACGCACGTGACTTCGAAAGTACCTACAGTGATGCGCGTGGGATTTGAGCTCCGGGCTCCGAATCAAAAGTCGCCGTTCTCCCGACTAGACAAGCCGTAACATAATTCATTCAGCTGGATAATAATTAAATTAAATTTTAATTTATAATACATTATCATCATCATCAACAGCCCACTAAATGTTCCCACGGCTGGGACTCGGGGCCTTCTCTCGCAAGGAGAGAGTTACAAAGTACACACATATTTACTAAAATAAAAATTTACTTTATTAAATTTCGGATGCTTCCACAGAGCCTTCAGTAAATGTTTTGAGTACGACTGAATCCTTTTTTTCTTTTCAGAAAAAGTAAACATTTCAAATACCCAAGACGCGGAAGCGAAGGCCCGTATCTATTATGACGCCTGCATTGACACCAATGAGACCATCGAGAAGCTGGGAGAGAAGCCGCTGCTAAACGTTATCAAACAGCTGGGCGGATGGACCCTGCTGCCTAGTACCATGGAGAAACAGAACAAATGGGACTTGCAGAGGTTGACGCAAGAGGTGCAGAATACGTGAGTCCGAAGTAGCCCCGATTTTTAAATCAAATAGAAAATAGAAATATTTATTTACCAAAAAACATTGTACATATAAAGAAAAGTAATCTAATTAAGTACTTAGGTATAAAACGATGCTTATAATAAGTTATAATAGGTACAATTTAAATTACTCTGTACAGAACAGCTATTACTCTGTGAACCCCAAACTAGGCAAAGCCTGTATATTGGGGCTCAAGTGCGAGTTTGCTAAGGTATTACATTCCAATTCACATTCACTTAAATATATTTATAACACGTACAATTATACACAATAAATATAATAAATAATTATACACAAATTAACATAAAATAATAGTGTTACCTGTTACAAATAACACTTGTCGAAACTAACAATTTTTGTTACGCTTTATACACACTGTGGATAAGGTCTTCAGTCTCATCATACGACAATAGCAAAATGTAGCTAAGTATCAAAATAAATAATAGTAAAGATACTACGAGTAAAGTTAAAGATTTAAATAGCTACAATTTGTTCCCAAGTTTCGAGGTAAGGAAACAATGAGGCGTTTTCCAGACGCAAAAAGACTTGTCAAAGATATCGTCAAATATAATAGATATGTGAAATTTCTCTAATAAAATAAAACAGTGGCGCACCTACGGTGAAATTGAGAACTGTATTTGATAGGTCTTTTTACGTGTTCAAAACGCCCCAGTGACGAAAATAAAGAATCAAACAATCGACCATATAACCTGTCCTGTTTCGAACTCTGTGTTAAATCGCTCTATAACCGAGGGTATATTATGTTCTGGAGCTACAAATTCATACCACTAGATATATGTAAATGCAATTTTTGTAGAATTTTGCTAAAGCACCCACAGCGCATCGCGGACGTTAGCCTCATTTTAACATAATTTTAAGTAATGTGTGTGAGATCAGATTGAACTGGGCAGCGTGAATAAACAGTTTGCGTGTTTGGACACACAAACTGTTGAATTTAATGCTTCATTTAAAGCTTCAAAACAATAAACACTACCTAATACATGTAATGCTTCAACTTTCAGGTTCAATTTGGGAGGATTGTTCAACTGGGCTGTTACAGAAGACGATCGAAATTCATCCAAACACGTAATAGTGGTAGGTACTCCATACCATAAATCTCAATAATTTTTGCTCTACCGGCTTCTTCTTATCGTATCAGCGATTCAATTTTGGGCTGGCTACATCGAAAACTTTTTTTATTAGCTCTACCGGCTAATACTTTTCTTGCCCTCGACAGAAGAACAGTAAGACAGAAACACTTAAATATGCACATCACACAAAACAAAACAAAAGTTCCGCTTGAAGTAAGGCCTTGCGCCTTCTACTTAC
Organism: Ectropis grisescens; assembly: GCA_017562165.1. Classification (NCBI taxonomy): domain Eukaryota; kingdom Metazoa; phylum Arthropoda; class Insecta; order Lepidoptera; family Geometridae; genus Ectropis; species Ectropis grisescens. Next base: position 9,409,223 of record CM029793.1, on the reverse strand, counting down.
GTTAACCCAAAGTTCGGTTAACAGTAGAGGCCATGTGAGGCCAATTGTCGTAGGTCCTTTCATAAAAAGAGCTACTAATTGTGGCTTTATCCCTGTTCTGTTTCTTCAAAGTAGAAGAAAGAAGTTTATTCCAAGTAAACGATAATAAGAAAACAGAGCGAAAATAGGAGCATACAGGAACAAAAACAGGGAGAACAAAAGCAGTCGCCACCTCTATCCTATCAATAGGATGAACATGAAAGTTTGGATCTTTAGATGTTTATTGCTCAATCACGTTGCAGGTAATAAACAAACCAGTCTGAAATTTGGAACTCATATACATATATAGTAGATAGATATACTAGACTTCATACACATATAGTCTGGAATAGCAGATGGCAACTTTTACAGAAATAAAAATGCAGAGTCCCTTAGAGAATACCGTTTTCCTAAATTTGCGAAAACAGTCGTGGATAGATAAGAGTACTAGAACTTAAAGAAAAATATAAAGCATAATATTCAGGACAATGTTTTTTCTTTCAGCTTGATCAGGGTGGCTTAAATTTACCGACAAGAGATAATTACCTCAACAAAACAGCTCACAAGAAAGTTTTAGATGCCTACCTGGACTACATGACTCGAATATGCATCCTCCTTGGTGCAAATAAGTCAGAAGCGAGAGTTCAAATGAGTAAAGTCATTCAGTTCGAAACAGATCTAGCGAATATCACTACACCTTCTGAAGACAGGTAAAGTTTTATTTTATTTATAGAGGGTTTGACTCAAGATAAACAATAATGGAAGGAAGGTAGGATTTTGCTCAAAATTGGGATATGATGAGCTCATGATAAGTATGGAGGGTAGAGGTAAAGAGAACCGTCTCTGTGTATGAAAAAGTGAGTCGAGAAGAGTCCAATTGTGACGACGTTCCATTAGCAAAAGCTCTGCTTAACCTTAGCTTACAATACGTGTAAGGATACCGCTAAATGGGTATGATAATAAACGAACAAGGAAAGAAAGAAACTTCCGCTTTGTGTTGGAGTACTTTTCAAAATAAGGAAATTATAATTATATAAATGACATTATTACTGAAGGTTGTATGTATTTACTGAATTGTTTTGGGCTAGGTAAATAGTTGAGGTATTTTATAAATACTCGGCATACTTCATTTTGCTTATAACTGCTAAATGCATCTCATTCTCTCTTGCTACGTAAGTGAGCTATTGTGATTAGTTTTTGAATTGTGACTTGTTGCATACACCTGGACACTTTTTCAACTTCTCCCTATAGACGGTTCTTCTCATAGCTACCCTCCATAATTTTAGTTACTCGAATGATTATAGGCTGAAATGTTGTACACATATGATTGTTCATTATGTAGTTCTTTCAATTTACTCAATTATCTTTCCACCCCTATCCCTCTAGAAGAGGTGGTGCATACCACGTCTCTCTGTTCCTCTTCAATGTACCATCCGTCGTCTCATTCTCATCTTTAAACTTTTCACACGTTTTATCTCTTACATAATGCATCATCTTGTTTTGAGTGGCTTTTCAATATCTAGGTTAATTAGAAGGGTGCTCCCACTTCTGACGTATAGTCTGAGGTGATGCGCGATCTTAAGCGACAATAAACCATAAAATTAATTTAATTTCCCACATGTATATTTTGAAAATGTAGAATCATTTTCAATTTGGAAAGATTCTGAAGCTACCAATTAGCACCTTGAATATAGGTTCAAGGTATTGTTTCTCCACAATAATCCAAGCTTTTTTCAGACGAGACGAGGAGGGATTGTATAATCCATACACCATAAGACAGTGGCAAAAAGAAGTGCCATTTTTGAACTGGACGATGTTCTTCAATGATGCATTTAAACTGGTGAATCGGACTGTAAGTTTTTTTAATTCTAGATTCTACCTTTATGACGTTAAAATAATTAGCATATAGAAAATTAGTCCTTCGAGCTTACTTTACCATAAATTGTATCTTTTCAGATTTCTGATACTGAAAGAATAGTGGTTTACGCACCAGAGTATTTTAAGAATCTTACCAAAGTCATTAAAAAGTATAGCAAGACAGAAGAAGACCAAAGGTATCTTACTTTTGACAAGCTAATATTTTTCCATGATGTACGTAATAATGATAACCAGTTTAACTTAGTCTTACATATATCTACAAACCTACATGCACTGTGCGCTATGCAATAGAACTTTCAAAACTACTTATGGTTTACCGACCTATTTAAGAGCTCACAATAAAAACCAGAAACTAACCAGGTTCTTTGTATACGAATATGTCAAGGAGGACATCACTTTTGGGACTTAGACATGTATTGTCACAGTGATCAGATAACACCAACATACTCTATGGTGTCAGATGCGCTAGAAACCATATGTGACCGAAACGATTAAATATTACTTCCAATCGTGTTGACGTCGTCGGTCGTGTACTTCTAATTTTGTAGATAATATTCATACAAGTTGTATTTCTCTCAACGAGACATCTCTCAAGGCAAACGAAAATGGAAAACTTTAAGGAGAAAAGAGAATCAATTGGAGGACATTTTATACGCTAGTAGTATTGCTTTACAAGGCCCTTCCTTTTGCCAAGTCTTCTAGTACTTCATCATTTTTATTGTATTTCCAGAACAGTGACGAGTTACATGATGTGGCAAGTGTCGCGATCTCTATCCACCTACTTGTCCAAGTCATTCCGCGACGCGACCAAGATCCTTAGAAAGGCACTCTTCGGCAGCGAAGGTACCGAGGAGTCCTGGAGATATTGCGTCACGGACACCAATAATGCTGTTGGTAAGTTTATGGCATGACAGTCTGACAAAGAACTGAAAACAAAGAAGCAAAGACAAAGAAAAAGACTAAAGGGGATACTGGCAGTTGCAGTAAACATTTGTAGAGTCCCTTTTTGGTTCATTCAGTAGCATAAACTTTATGCTTGTACAGAGTCAATTCAGCATCCACATTCCAGGTAAATTAACTAGTAATAGATAGACTATTGCTAGATGCTGAGATACTTATAAGGACTTGCTGGAAATCGACAGATAACACTAGATTATTAAGATGCTAAAACAGTTTGTGACAGTTTTTTTCTGGTACCTTTTACACTCCAGGGCCTTATGATTTCGTGGCGTATCATAATTAGATAGATGCACCAGCTGGAGTGGCATAGGATGTATACTATTGAAATAGTTTTAAAACTCCTCTTTAAATGTGTCATTTTTGGTCCAAATGTCCACAATAACAAATTGCTGTTATGCAACAAATCTTAGAAATTTTAAATAAGCTGTATAATCAAATTTTTCTATCGTCTACAGGCTTCGCAGTGGGAGCAATGTTCGTCAGAGAAGTTTTCCACGGAGAAGCGAAAACCCAAGGAGAGATCATGATAGACAACATCAGGAATGCGTTCAAGCGGAACCTCAGGAATCTAGACTGGATGGATGCGGAAACCAGGAAGGCTGCTGAAATAAAAGCTGATGCTATAACGGACATGATTGGTATGAAAAAATTGTGTTAAAACTTTGTAGGCTATAAAAACACAGGTGAGACAATAAAGAATCACAAAAACTAGTACTAGTTGGATTTTGAGAGAGCTAATGTTACATAAATAGTATTTTACTACACAAATCCATTGTTCGTCGGTAGAATGGATTTATTCCCACACTGGTGTTCCGTTCCACCATACACACGCCACAAAAGCTAGAGCCTTTGTCTCCCTTCGATCCTTGTTAGTAAGAAAGTGAATCCATAGACGTTGGACTATTTCACTACCCTTCTTTAGATTTCTACACTTTTAGGTCTTTAGCCGATAAGTCGATAGGAAGAGAGGTCGCGGTGCCACAGGTCTGATAATACCTTACAGTTAGGTTCTACATCTACCTATATTGTAAAGCTGAAGAGGTTTTTTTCTTTGAACGTGCTAATCGCAGGAACTACTGGACCGATTTCAAAAATTCTTTCTCCATTGGACATGTGCATGATCCCTGAATGCTAAAGGCTGAATATTATGTACCACGGGCGAAGCCGCTAGTTTCTTATCACCGTTGTAATCTTTGTACGATTAAATGTTTTAAATTATTACCAATTCTAGGTTTCCCCGACTACATCTTGCATAAGGACGAGCTGGACAAGCAGTACGAAGGACTAGAAGTGAAACCTAACGAGTATTTCGAGAACAATATCGCGTTTAACGTGTTCAGCTTGAAGAACGACCTGAAGAAGCTCGATAAACCAGTCAATAAAACTAAATGGGGTACGTAAATCTTATTGCTTATTCTTATCATTATCACTTACCCTGTATACCGGCGCCTTACCCATATGGTATCGGTCCACGTTTAAAGCGAAATTCTAATAGGATAGAGTCCCAGAATATTTCTAAAGAAATATTTCTTTCGCTTTTTGCCAGTTAGTTTAAATTTTAGTTAATTAACTGGATGTTCTTACTCTTCTTCTCGCACTGTTAGTACTTAGAAAAGATTAATGACTTTTAGCATCTGAAAGATATAACTCCTACTAAGTTTGGATATTTTTTGCTCAATCACGTCGGAACTTATGAACCCACTCAGGCAACTCATTCCACAGACTCGACGACCACTAGACGTTCTAATCACAAACGTAGAGTCAAACCTCTTCGTCTGTGTCTTTGGAATATCCACCATGAAACGGTGCCGCTTCTTCGAGTTACGAGAAGTCCGATAGAAAAAAGGGCAAGATGGTATTAGATCATGCAGATCAGTTGCACACTCTTCGAAGTGTATCCGATAGAAAACCGATAAGCTAGCAATCTTGCGGTGATGTTCAAGACTTTGAAGTCTTTTTCGCACTAGATTGTCTTTGCTTATGAGCCTTTTTAGTATATGTTTAGAATGACAGAGACAAGGATTGTCATTCCGAGATTGAGGCGTTCGGATTGCGTTCATAATCCCTATATAGCTATAGATATACTGATGACATTACAATGTCGGTGACATTAATTCACGAGATTTCACTCACACAAGCGCGTAACGCTCACTTCCCGCTCCAACGCTACACCGCCGCCGACCAACATTAGCATTTGACGGTGACTTATAAGATTTTTCTCACAAACGGTACTCGAACAAGAGGTTTTCACTTTAAAAAAATATTCCAGGCATGACTCCATCAACGGTGAACGCATACTACACACCCACAAAGAACCAGATCGTGTTCCCTGCTGGAATTTTGCAGCTGCCTTTCTATGACGGAGATAACCCTAAGAGCGTCAATTACGGAGCCATGGGCGTTGTCATGGGACATGAGCTGACGCATGCCTTCGATGACCAGGGACGGGAGTATGATAGGTGAGGAGTCTTTTGCATCACTGTTTTTTGGTGTTATTCCGAATTACCATCACTGACTAGGTGCCTAGGCATGATGATAAGAACAAACTAATTAGTCAAATATACACTTCAATTATTTTATTTTTTAACCGACTTCCAAAAAAAGGAGGAGGTTATCAATTCGACCCGATTTTTTCGATTTTTTTTTTATGTATGTTACCTGATTTCTCGAGAACCTCTGAACCGATTTTAAAATTTCTTTTTGTGTTCGGTTGGGTATACTTCCCGAATGTGCCATATAAATCTCTTCAAAATCGGTCAAGTAGTTTTTGAAATATGAACCAAAAACTGAAAATTTGCGTACAATTATCTGGATGACGTAGTTGTAGATTTCACAAAAGTTATGAATCTCGACCCTGTCAATACAAAATTGTGTAAATGCTTTAATGAAAACTTGTTTTTAACCCCCGACCAAATAAAAGGGGTGTTATAAGTGACGTCGACGTCTGTCTGTGTGTCTGTCTGTCTGCTGTGGCACCGTAGTAGAGCTCAAACAAATGGGCCGATTTCGATGCGGTTTTTTTTATTTCAAGGTTAATACCATAGCAAATGTTCTTAGCTATGTCTGGTTAATGTCGATTCAAGATGGCCGTCTCCACAAAATGGCGGACAAAATATTTCTTCACAACCTACCTCAATTTGGGTATCAAATGGAAGGGCTTGACTTGTAGAATAATATAACAAATTTCAAATCCAAAATGGCCGCCACGACAAAATGGCGAATTATATTATATTTTTCATTACTAACTCAATTTGGGTATCAAACGAAAGGGCTTGATTAGTAGAATACTTTGCACTATGAAAAAATTCAAATCCAAGATGACCGCTCCCACAAAATGCCGAAATACATTTATTTTTTCACAACTTCCTTTACATGGGTATCAAATGAAAGGGCTGGACTAGTAAAATGTTGTACAGATAACAAATCCGAGGTAGTCAGGGTTTAATCAAAATTTTTAATTCTGTTCTTGTAGGTACACTAAAAAGGGTAAAATAAAACTATTTTCGTACAAAAACTTAAACCGACTTCAAAACCACAAATAGGCACTCAAAAGCGAAAAATAAACTAAAATCATTATTATAAGCGCTACTCACTCATCTATTTGAAGTCGGTGCCAGTGAGGTCAAAAAGTTAGTAGATTGATGCTATGTAGGCACATGGTAAGTCGGCACAGGTAAGTAGTATCTATCCTATACCTGTTAGATTTGGCTGGCACCGACTTCAAATAGATGAGTGAGTAGCGCTTATAATAATGATTTTAGTTTATTTTTCGCTTTTGAGTGCCTATTTGTGGTTTTGAAGTCGGTTTAATTTTTTGTACGAAAATAGTTTTATTTATTGGTAAGATAACAATAAACAAAAAGTAACGGCTTGTCTAGTCGGGAGAACGGCGCCTGCCGATCCGAAGACCCCGGGTTCAAACCCCACACGCCTTTTCGAAGTCATGTGCGTAATGCCGCTAACTTAAAACGGTGAAGGAAAACATCATGAGAAAATATGTACCTAGAATCTTTCGAAGTCATGTGTCATCCATCAACCCGCACTGGGTCAGCGTGGTGGATTATGGCCTTAACACTCTCCTTGCAAGAGAAAGCCCGAGTCCCAGTAGTGGGAACATTTAGTGGGATGTTGAAGAACAATAGACAAATCAAATCATAAGTAAACTACTTATGATAAACTTAGATAACGGTATATGTATATTTGTTCACCTAAATGTCGTAGGTACACGCCATTGATAAACATTACAACATGAAGACAACACCTACTTATAAAACGTATTTCAAAGAAAACTCAAGGATTATTATTCAAGGACTAAACTTACATAAGTTAGATAATTAAAAAAATATTGAAATAAATATAATAGACATCACAACCCCCGACTCCGGAAGTGATCTATATTTATAATCTATGTATATAATATATATAGATCACTTCCGGAGTCGGGGGTTGTGATGTCTATTATATATATATAGACTACAGGCCCGTGAACAAAATTTATGCGTCAAATGAACCACCAGGAGACCTATGTAGGATGATAGAAGGGTGTAAAGTAATAATAATAAGATTTAGCAATATGCCGTCACTTGTAAGCTGTCCAACTGAGTGCATTTGAAGAGGAGGGGGGGGATTCTAACCCTCGAATACCTCTTCTAATCCATTATTTCGCAATGCCGTACAAAAAGTACAAAAATCATGCGACAAAGAGAAATGATCGAGGGTTGCGAGGGTTGCACCCCCTCTTCAACTGCACTTAGTTAGACAGCTTACATTTATACCCTTCTATCATCCTTCATAGGTCTCCTGGTGGTTCATTTGACGCATAAATTTTGTTCACGGGCCTGTAGTCTACAAGGAGAGATAACTGGGTCAAAAACATACCATTATATAGGTACAGTCTGTCAGGTAGATTATGGAAAAACACAGAAAACTTATATTTGCCTGCAGTCTATTACCTATAATAAATTATGAAAGGCGACCTGTATAATTGATGAGTCATAATCATCGAAATCGAAAATCGAAAAATATTGTTCAAATCTTGTCTTTCTTGTCTTTCTGTCATTTCTTGCAGGAGGGGAAAGTTCCACTCTAGCGCAAAGCCGCACTATCACATAGAAAACATACCTGTACCGATCCATTGCCGATCATACTCACAAAGCCAAATCACTAACACATAAAAAATTAAGGACCATTCACAAATCTAGCCCCGCCCTTAGCCACAGTGTATTATCAAACTCCATGGTCCACAAGGACCTGTACTTTGACAGAGGGGAAACGCTGTGTATGCCTAGTCCCTTCCGTGTTGTTCGCTAGTCAGAATAGGCAGTTACAATATTTTTCACTTATTATCATTTTAATTTCTAGGTATGGAAACCTGAATCAATGGTGGAACAACGCGACCATAGCACGTTTCAAGAAGCGAGCGGAATGCATCCAGAAGCAATATTCTTCCTACTCTATGGAAACGCAGCATCTCAACGGGAAACAAACTTTAGGTTCGCATCTGAAAAAAGTAATACAATACGTTGGGATCATGGACGTATAAAAAAGTCATACGTAGTCTCGCTAAAACAAAAACTGTATCACTAGAGTCGGCCACAATTGCATGTGTGCGTGGTCAGGTTGTCACTGATAGGCTGACACGCACACATATACACAAGTTTGCGCGTGTAATGTAGGCGAACTCTATGGAAACAGTTTTTGTTTTAGCGAGACTACGTCCGACTTTATGAGATCTAGGCAATCAAGCTGACAGTGCAGTAAATAATAGTCTTTTTTGCACACTGTGTGAGGTTCGAAATCTCAGCCCTTGTTGTTTTTAACCCCCGACCAAAAAAGGGGTATTATAAGTTTGACGTCAATGTCTGTCTGTCGGTCTGTCTGTCTGTCTGTCAGTGTGTGTGTCTGTCTGTGGCACCGTAGAGGTCAAACGGATCGGCCGATTTCAATGCGGTTGTTTTATTTGAAAGTTGATACCCGTGCGGATGTTCTTAGCTATGTTTGGTTAATATCGATTCAAGATGGCCGCCTCCACAAAATGGCGGACAAAATAATTCTTTACAACCTACCTCAATATGGGTATCAAATGAAAGGGCTTCGCTAGTAGAATGTTGTACAGTTAACAAATCCGAGGTAGTCGGGGGTTAATATTTTTTTTTTAATTTTGTTCTTGTTAGACATTAGGTATATAAAAACGCTCGTGCGCTGCCAAAAACTAAGTGCGATGTTTTTGTCTGATTTAACCGATTTATAAGGTCCGCCTCGCTACCGTCTTAGGAAATCGGCTATGGCTTTGTTATTGCTGTCTTTATCATTTCAAGCAAAAAGAAAAGAGACAGCAATGTCAAAGCTAAAACAGTTTTAGTTAGGCGGTAGACCCTCTGGTCCGGCTATTCTTACGGCCCGGCCCCCAGTTTCTACGCCATGTGTATGAGCTCGGGTGGCTGTGGCACCGCCCTTTTTGAGGCACTGCAAGTAGACATGCAATATGCCAGAAGGACCAGGTTTTTCTGGGTCCAATTAGATCAGTCAATCAGTCAATTATAGTTTTTATTTCGGCATAGGTGGCGCCAATATTGATAGAGAAATTATATAAAATGAAACAACGCCACGTTTCGCAAAAATGAAAACTATCTTTGACAGATCTATTTGCGTCCATGTAAAATTTTCTATTTTGTATTTAGGCTCCATGATGTCGTTGGTTTTTTCAGTTTGTCAGGTCCGGTCCTGTCAAAATAATTACGCCACAGGCGCCGTTAGCGTTTAATTTAACAGACTACAGGCCCGTGAACAAAATGTATGGTTCAACTGAGTGCAGTTGAAGAGGGGGGGTTGCAACCCTCGATCATTTCTCCTTGTCGCATGATTTTTGTACGGCATTGCCAACGGTGAAAGAATGACTGAAATCGGTTCAGTCTTTACTGAGAATATCGCTTTCAAACAAAAAACCTCTAAAGCTACCGGCTACGCCATCTGTCGGTGATTGGTCGTACCATCTCAGATTTAAAAACAAATTTGATTAGAAAAGGTTTTATATTCAAGAGGTATTTAATCTGTGATATTCAATGACGCAATCTTAGACACATAGGTACTGTCAGTGTCATGTCAAAGCACGAAACGTACGAAAACTCCCAAAAAGGAATATTTTTTCCCTATTTTGATACATTCTTGATTCATGCTCCGCTTCGCTATGTTATATAGCCTATAGCCTTCCTCGATAAATGGACTATCCAATAGAAAAATAATCTTTCAATTCGGATCAGTACTTCCCGAGATCCTAGCGTTCAAACAAACAAACAAACTCTTCAACTTTATAATATAAGTATAGATATAGATACATGCCATTCGAAAAACGCCTATCTCCATATATTTTATTTTGTTTCTCAAACAAAACAAGACGAATTTGATATACTTAGTGCTTAGAGTTAGGTAGACTTAGTGCGTTCCGAGTGACGTCACGCCAATTCATTCTATACGATTTTTACGAAGACGTGACATCATAACCCCCAATCCGAAAGTTTGATGTTGTAGGTGTAAATTATATTTGTCGATTTGTAATAATTTGATAAAACAATATACGTGTCACATAATTTTACCGAGTTCTTCCATGACCTGACGGACTAATGAGAATGGTTAGTAAATTAAAGTAAGTAAATTAGTTATGTTAATAAAGGCTCTTTAACTAAGGCTTTAAAACCTTTAAAAAAAAATGGTACCTACATTTTGGCCCAGTCATAATTCCAATTCTAATGATATTTTAAGTTAGTACACACATACTACATTCCTGCGTCTTTGTTATTTTATCTTTTATTACTTTGTCTTTGTCCTAACCTAAACGGCCAAATGTGGATTGTGGCCGAGATTTTAGACTGAACGTCGCGGCACCCGTACGGCGCTCGGGAGGTTAGGAAATTAGGAATCGTCTATGAAATTGATTTATAATTACTTATTTTATTGTTTAGGAGAAAACATTGTTGATAATGGGGCCTGAAGGCATCATTCCACGCTTACGTTGACTACAGCAAAGGTGTCAAGCAGAATCTAACGCTTCCCGGCTTGAAGTACAATCACAGGCAACTGTTCTTCATATCTTTTGCTCAGGTATTTTATTTCTGTTTATTCATTTACTTTTAAGCTAATCCTTTGTCATTAGTGCATTTTATTTTATGAGAATAACGATTTTTTCATAAAAATATAACAGTATTAAAATAGTTCTAATCAGCGCCATCTGACATGTGTGAGCAAAGGCAGTAAAAATATAGACGTAAGCTGCCATCTAGGGAGTCATGAATGAAACATAAAATTTCCTTGGAGATTAAATAGGTTAGTGGATAGAGCAAGGAATCTTATAAGTATAACTTTTTAGGACGTTTTTTGTCTATTTGAGGGTCTATTATAGAGAAGCTATTGCATTTAGCCTCAGATGACCTCTATTACCTACCACTTCGAAATTAAATCGTAATTATTTACATATCAATTGGTATAATGATAATTTCTGTAGAAACTATAAATTTAATAGAACTTTGAAAACCTATCTAGACTCCATCAATTAATTATCACAATGTATAAAAATATTATGAGTTTTAACATGTGCCAGTTATTTTTTAGAGGTAAAATAGGTCCGTGTTACGGCTATAAAATTGTAAATAACATATTTTTAAAACGTATGTTTCTGCTAGGTCAATAGTGTCAATTTAAGAAGTTGTGATGGTGTTGCCCAACACTGAGGAGATACATTTTTTAGATATCCAAAAATATTTTACGTCGTTTATGTTCCTCAGCTCTGTAATAATTGTAAACAAGTTAGCTTACTTATTAATTGTTTTTTTATCCATAGGTATGGTGTTCAGCAATGACAAAAGAATCTACTAAGATGCAAATCGAAAAGGATGACCACACAGTTGCCAAGTACAGAGTCATCGGCCCAATAGCAAATTTGAAAGAATTTTCCGAAGAGTTCCAATGTAAAGTAGGTTCAAAAATGAATCCTAAAAATAAATGCGAGGTATGGTAAATTGATACTAATGGCTGATTATAGCCATTTAATATTGCCAAATTGTTATATTGCACTTCACACAACTTAATATTATTAATTTACTCAAAAGTGTTTAAATTAAATTCTTTGTGGACGTCAAAATACATGTAATAATTAAAATAACCTGTCCCATTTTTAAACACTTTTCTGACAAACGCGTGACGTAAAGAAAACTATTGTTTTTTTGTTTATTTTCACACACCATAAAAAGTTGTGTGAAGATTGGCTGTTTCAATTTGAGTAACAAAAATGTAGCGAAAGAATATTGAAACATGAAGTTATAAAAAGTGGAAATTACAAATAAAGTGGTTATTACTAATTAAAATGGTTACTTGAATAAATACTCAAATCTATGGGATTTAAATTCTATCAACAGACAACACAATTTTTAAATAAGGCTTAACTATTGTATGTATCAAGAAATCTTAAGAGCCTGTAATGGGCTAAAATTTATTTTTAATTAGCCTATGTACTCACTAAGAATAAACACACCCTTCAAACGTATGACATGTCGATTTTGGACTAGGCTTTTGGCTGTGATATATTATCAGTCAAGTAATGCATTGAATGTAATGTTCCACTTAGCAAAAAAAATATCTAAATAATTAATTCAAAGCCTTCTTCATATTATATGCTTGTGTCTATTTATAACTTTGTGTTTTAATCGATTTAATGGTGTTAAGTAAAATGATGTATTTTGATGCATCCAAATGTACATCCTATTTTAATGAGCTTAGCAATGTGTAGTTGAGAATATATGAACAAAACGTAGATAAAGAATAATAAAATATTAAAATGCGATTGTTTTATAAAATTAAACTTCATGATTTAAACCAAAAGTTTAATTTTGCGTTGATGCAATCTTAAGTAAAATCTGAAAGTATTTTTATTACTTAGTCTGCTGTTCAATTTTATCAAAACATGGGTCGATTTTTAATGATAATTCTAAATTAGTCTTTTTCATGGTGACATAAGATAGAAATTTGAAAACCAGTAGTACTATTGAATACATTTTTATGAAAAGTTAATTTGTTTGTTATATCATCATGAAGCAGAACAAGAACAAAATTAAAAATTTTGATTAACCCCCGACTACCTTAGATTTGTTATCTGTACAACATTCTACTAGTCAAGCCCTTTCATTTGATACCCATATTAAGGGAATTGTGAAAAAGGAAATGTAATTCGCCATTTTGTGGTAGCGGCCATCTTGGATTTGAAATTTGTCATAGTGCAAAGTATTCTACTAATCAAGCCCTTTCATTTGATACCCATATTGAGGTAGTAGTGAAAATATTATATAATTCGCCATTTTGTGGTGGCGGCCATCTTGAATTTGAAATTTGTTATAGCGTTTAGTACTCTACTAGTCAAGCCCTTTCATTTGATACCCATATTGAGGTAGTAGTGAAAAATATTATATAATTCGCCATTTTGTGGTGGCGGCCATCTTGAATTTGAAATTTGTTATAGCGTTTAGTACTCTACTAGTCAAGCCCTTTCATTTGATACCCATATTGAGGTAGGTTGTGAAGAAATATTTTGTCCGCCATTTTGTGGAGGCGGCCATTTTGAATCGATATTAACCAAACATAGCTAAGAACACCCGCACGGATATTAACTTTCAAATAAAAAAACCGCATCGAAATCGGCCCATCCGTTTGAGCTCTACGGTGCCACAGACAGACACACACACAGACAGACAGACAGACAGACAGACAGACAGACCGACAGACAGACAGACAGACAGACATACATCGACGTCAAACTTATAACACCCCTTTTTTTGTCGGGGGTTAAAAAACATAAACATGAAACATCTTATTT
>CM029793.1:7873845-7944509 GCA_017562165.1 Ectropis grisescens | reverse complement strand
TGCTATTGTCCACTCTATACTCTTTCCGAGTCCACCTGGGGATGTACTGTGCCTTTGCCAGTTTTTCTAAGCACTAATATTTGAACATTACTGTTATCAGTTTGAAGGACAATATTTCGAGAAAAATTACAGGGCACAGAGATCATAGCATATCTCTCGGTTATGATCGCAGTGCAGTGTTTGAAGTCTTCAAGTTTAAACAGTTGCGTAGCACAGTTTTTATTATAAGAAAACTCTTTATTAAAAGCCACATACAATAAAAACACAAAAATTTACAACAGGAACTTAAGAAAATTTTGTGCTAGACACTTTATTTGGCGGCCTTATCGCTTAAAGCGATCTCTTCCAGGCAACCATGCACGGATAGGATAATATTGACAAAAAAATATATTTAAAAAATGCAAAAAAAAATGTGTTTTGGTTACCATCAGGAGCACATACAGCTAGTCCCGTCACTCTATATACTATACAGGGTTACTGGTAATCAACCTGGATCCATTTAAAGGCATGTTCTGTATTTTAAACAATCAACTTTTGTTAAAAGTCAATACATATCCCAAAAAATAGTGTTATTTGTCCTCTCTCCAGCACTGTTTAGCGGCTGTTTAGTGTTTATTCACTTTGGCACTTCATTTATCGAGCATTAAATAGCGCACACGCTCTTGTTACGAATTTTTACAAAGAGTTCGATGCTTTTAGACCGCGTAAATGCCGTTTTTATTTTGTATGGGAAAAAACGTACAATATTTTTATAAACTGTAGAACAAAAGTTGACGTATTGAATGTATCCCTTAAAGGGATATTAAGTACATTAACCAGCCTGCATGGCTGATTACCAATCTTCTTCTTAGTCGTTATCTTCATTGCTGAAGGTCGCGTCTAGTCTGAGGTATCAATCACCCGTTGCACCATGCTCTTCCATGTCTTTCTGTCCTCGGCGGTCCTAAGAGCTTCGGCTATTGGTAATTGCCAATAACCCTGTATAAAAATAGTTTTACCAACTAAACACTAATAAGTTGAATCGTTTATTGTAGTTAATAACGTCTATGTAAGAACCATAATAGTCGCTCCAATAAACACAGCTGTATTCCTAGAAATACACAGGAAACAAGGTAGTTACATTGTCACACTAACCTTCCGTTCAACAATTCAAAGTCGACTTTGTAAAACCCATGAATATATTATGTTACTTTAAACGCGTATAATTCAATTCCGACGACTGAAGCAGTATTTCCTAGAAGCTCTAAAAATAAAGTGGCAACGGTGGGTCGATTTTACGATCTATGACGATATGAGGTTAAGAACGAATCAGGGTACACTCACCATTTTGGGGTCAAATTAAGAAGCTATAGGAAAATTCTAATGGCGGTTCCTTCGTTGTGTGGAGTACTATGTTTGCATCTTTAGTTTATTTTGACGTGACAACGTCTTATAAATTGGTTTGCCGGGTGACACTTCAAGAAACTGCGTTACGCTCCGCTCACGTTATGCGCTCACAACGAGAGCGAGTGAGAGGCACGCGTCCCTTCCACTCGGGCATGGTTAGCCCGCCTAAGAGCGAGAGAGACAGACATAAAAAGTGAAAGGCACGCGTCCCTTCCGTAAAATTATTTTACCACTCAAAGTCGTTGTCACGTAAAACTTTCGCCCGTATACCGACTTTACAGGCAACCAATTTTTTTTTTTTTTTTTTTAACTATAATAGGTTCGCACTTGACCACCATCTCGCCTGATGTTAAGCGATGATGAGATCTACGATGGAGCGTGCTTACCTAGAAAAACCGATTCACTCTCGATTTGAAGACACCAAGATTGTAACCATCAGGAAAACCCACTCAGGCAACGCATTCCACAACCTAGACGTTCTTATCACAAACGTGGAGTCAAATCTCTTCGTTCGCGTTTTGGAACATCAACCATGAAACGATGCCGCCCTTTTGTGGAACGAGAATTCCGATAGAAGAAAGGGCAAGGTGGTATTAGATCATGCAGATCAGTTGCACACTCTCCGAAGTGTATCCGATAAAAAACCGATAAGCTAGCGATTTTGCGGCGATGATCAAGACTTTGAAGTCTTTTACGC
Organism: Ectropis grisescens; assembly: GCA_017562165.1. Classification (NCBI taxonomy): domain Eukaryota; kingdom Metazoa; phylum Arthropoda; class Insecta; order Lepidoptera; family Geometridae; genus Ectropis; species Ectropis grisescens. Next base: position 7,942,426 of record CM029793.1, on the reverse strand, counting down.
ACAAGAGCGTCATTGCCTATGAGTCTTTTGGCACGTCTCTCAATCGATTCCAGAGTCCCCAGCTGATACTTAGCCGATCCATCCCAAAGGTGCGAACAGTACTCCATACATGAGCGAATCTGTGCTTTGTATAACATGAGCAACTGTTCAGAGTTGAAATATCTTCGCACCTTTGAGAGGACACTAGTTTTTGGCGGCTAATTTAGCCTTAGACTCAATATATGTGCCAAAGTTGAGCGTCGATGACAGAGAAACGCCCAAAAGCTCGAGATGGTCAGTAACCGGCACGGACACGCCTCGAAAAGTAGGAGCCAGTTGGAACGGGCTCCTTTTAGCGGAGAACAAACACGCCTGTGTCTTTCCTTCGTTAAACCTGGCCAAATTGGCATCGCCCCATTTAGATACTGCCTCAAGGGCCAAGTTCAACCGCTCGATCATATTCTCTCTCAATAGCTGAGTTTGTTGCCCACTGGCTCTTGCGCTAGATATATAACTCTCTACGACTGTGCTATCATCTGCGTACCCAAAAATACCGGGCTTCAACAGATCGTTGATATGTAGCAGGAAGAGCGTCGCAGAGAGTACCGACCCTTGAGGGACTCCGGCATTGATAGCCATTTGATCTGACGAGCAGCCATCAATGACGACTCGTATGGATCGATCCCTCAAAAAGTCCGATATCCACGCCATAAACCCAGGAGACAAACCATAGCCAGAAAGCTTGCTTATAAGGCCATCATGCCAAACCCTGTCGAAACCGCGTTTTTACCGCGTATATGTCCGCGTTTGTTCACCAACTTGCCTGATGGTGAGCCACGGTGTTGTCAAAGACGCAGCACGCTGACCTAGAAAGTACCTATTCACTCTGCCCTTGAAAAGTTTTACCTCTAGATTGTATCTTTCAGGAAATAAGGAACTAAGTTTGCTTTAGATCCAATCGAAAACCGTGCTAGGCAGCTCATGGGTAACGATTCACTTCACCTTTAAATATATTTCTAAGTGCAGATTTATAAATTTGCCAGTACCACTGGTTTTAACGGTTAAGGAAAACATCGTGAATCCGGCATGGTCCATGAAACTTCGAGAAACTTGGAGATTTCTGCGGTGAATTGTGGATTGCCCAGCGATTTGCCAAGATTGCGGTGATTGCACTTGGTGATCATAGTAAATTATAATTTTAACTAGTCTTCTTGTGTGTTCTATAGTCTCAGCAGTGGGTATACATAGAGACTGTTTTTTTTTAACTCATATAGGTTTACACTTAACCACCATCTCGCCTGATGTTAATCGAAAATACGGTCTACGATAAGGCGCGCTTACCTAGTAGAAATCGAATCACTCTCGATTTGAATAAACACCAAAATTAAAAAAAACTATCGGGAAACCCCCACTCAGGAAACCCATTCCATAGCCAGACGATCTTATCACAAAAGTAGAGTCAAACCTCTACATTCGAAATTTAATAATACGTAAAATTCGACATTATTAAACTATCTTCATAATGAATAAATAATTAAATAATAATAACAATCATTTGGTTTGAACGCCAATGTTCAGTATATTCGGCTGAAGTGGTCAATACCTGTAATTTCCCCGAAATAGAGACACAGCTCGCTCGCTGTACACAAATACCGGTAAAGTTAAATTATTCAATCTGCAGTCTGCTCCAAATATACGTATTTGGTGGAACAAGTAGCTGCATTGTTGAACGTTCTCCATCTATATATTATCTATCTATGTATTATTATAGATCTATACTTTTATATCACACTTATATTACAGACGGAAGTTTGGGGATATGTAAGCGTGTGTGTTTGGTCTCACATATCTGAATGAATGGATTTAAATGAGATTGACATTTACCTAAAATAAAAAGAATAGCTCTCCTTAAGAACTTATTCTGCCATATTTGTACACCAGAAGCATCCCATTGTCTCACTTGCGTAGTTCTCAATGCCGTTTTTATGGGATATTTATCCCGACTTAGCATTTGTGTTATTTCAGAATACAATCTATCTGTGTTCCAAATTTCAACCCGATCCGTACAGTCGTACTAACGTGATTGAGCAACAAACATCGAAACCCTCATTTAGAGCGCGTAAGATATAGTATTTATTCTTGTGTAAGTACAAAAATGTGTCAGTCTGTCTGTCTTAATCTTACTCACTTTAACCTAATCGCTTCTAAAAACCACTAACTACATCTCATCTATTTTCCAAACGATAATCGAATCACCCGAAAGCTTTACAAGCCCTCAGTATATATCATTAATTTTGACGTGAAAGCCGAAACTGTCCAACTGTCGAACTCCTAAGCAACTAAGAAAAGGTAAATATAAGAAAAATCCACTTTACTTCGTTACTTTATAACGAGCCGTGCGCAGAGATGGACTGTTAATAATTCAGTTGATTGCCAATAAAGTATTTCTTTTCAGACTTTTATAAGGAGTAATAAATATAAGAATGTTTACGGTAGGTTGTGCTGGTTTAAATGTAGTAGTTTTAGTGAAGTGAGTAAGAGACAATTGGGAGAATTGACATTATGGCCGGGTCAAAAATATACCAATTTTATTTGTTACACAAACAAAAATCTAAAAAATATAGATCCTCAAACTTCTGGAGAGAGGAGTTGTGACGTCTACCTACATAAAAATCGTAAAGAGACCTGACGTCACTCCAAAATTCTAAGCATTATATCCCATCAAAATGTAAAGAAATAAATTTGAGATGGGTCAGTACAATTGTATTAAACACATATTATACTCGTATAATGCTTGACAGTTTTCTGTACAATTATAATATCTATATTCTATACTATTATTATAAAGCTGAAGAGTTTGTTTGTTTGTTTGAACGCTAGGATCTCGGGAAGTACTGATCCAAATTGAATGATTATTTTTCTATTGGATAGTCCATTTATCGAGGAAGGCTATAGGCTATAGAACATAGCGCTACTATCAGGAGAAGCGGAGCATGAATTAAGAATGGAACAAAAACGGGAAAAAATATTCCTTTTTGAGAGTTTTGCTACCGTACTTTGACATGACAGCAAGTGTCTAAGATTACGTCATTGAATGTAAACCTTTGTTAATCAAATTTGTTTCTAAATCTGAGTTGGTACGACCAATTTCCGACAGGTGGCGTAGCAGGTAGCTGAAGAGGTTTTTTGTTTGAAAGCGATATTCTCAGGAATGACTGAACCGATTTCAAAACTTCTTTTACGTACGGACGGATATGTACGGGATCCCGATGAGTGCTACATACATATGTACCACAGGCGAAGCCGGGCGGACATGTAGTATTATTATAATACAGTAAAGTAGTAATTTATAACTTTGTAAATGCTCTTTCTATTGTTTTTATTTTTTATTAATTGACGTGTAAATTGTACATTAACGAATGAAGTACTTTGACTTTGACTTCGTCATTTTTTGTTTGTGAAACAAAAGAAAAAAATGTATCTCAAATTTTTTTAAATTCTAACCGACGGACTAATAAATTAGTATTTTTTTGTCACCATGCCTATGGACTTAAATTTGTTAGATTAAATAGGTAAAATTGTACAGCGCGCAATTGAACGAGCTACTCGTATGCTCGGAGTTTCTCTGAGGGGTCATATCCGAAACGAAGTCCCGAGGGTCTACCGCCTAATTGAAACTGTCTTAGCTATGATTTTGCTCTGTCTTTTTTTTCGCTTGAAATGATGGAGACAGCAATAGCAAAGCCATAGCCGATGTAGTTAGGCGGTAGAGGGGCCGAGTCCGAAAACCAAGGTTAGGTTAGTTAGTATATATAGTCTATGCCGCGATAGATAGATAGATAAACTCTTTATTGCATTTACAAAGAAAAACAATAAAGAAATATCCATAGAATAGTAGCAATTAGCGACCTTATCGCTAAGAGCGATAAGGCAACCGTAGGATGGTAAAAAAGAAATTAATAATGGAAGACGGGGAGTACAATTAGGAGCACATAGATACTTCCGAATGATAATCTGATATTAATAACTAACAATAGAGGTAATGGTAGAGTGCAAAAGCGTTCCCGTAACTCCGGCAAAGAGGCACACGGACGAAACCCCAAACGGTTTTTAATGGCTGCTAATCTATGAGAGAATCCCACTTATTCACCCGAGAAGCCCTGAAGCCGGGTGGAATTCATAAAGAATTTATCCTGGGCAAAAAAAAAAGTTTGTATAACTATCTTATAACGTACCTCAACGTATTAGCTGAATTAGCAGTGGTCGAGTCATGTCCATTAAAGTGCACGCCTAGTCGCTTAGTTGGTAGGTATCTCTCTACTTAGTCTGTGGTTGGTAGTAAGCCAAGACGTCGCAAAAAAAAACAAAATCTATGGTAGAAAGTCTGCCTGCGAAGTTGTAAGGCGTGAGTTTAATTGTCACTGTGCAAATTTGTGTGATGAAAACAAATATTTGTTTTGTTTCTAGGTATTATATAAGTATTCTATCAGCCTTCTAAATAATTTATTCTAAAATAATTTATTCTATCAGCCTTCTAAGTAATTACTAAGTATTATTTAGAAAATTGTACGCAATGCTTAGTGATAAAACCATAACTTTGTCGTAAGATGGTATACTTGAAAGTATACTTAAGGGTAAATGACAATCCAAAGTCAGACTTCTCGTTACAATTCACGCAATAAAACTGGCATAGTCATCAAACAGAACTAAAATAATCTATAAAACACGGTATCTACAACTAAAAAAGTATAAAACCAGATTTTATTAGCCCAATAGCAAACGTTTCAAAAAAATAGAATTAGGTACTTCATGCTTTTTTTTTAAATAAAGAGTGACGAGACGAGCAGTACATGTGCCTGATGGTAAGCTAAGGCAACATGCCTGCCACATAACAGCACAGTGACACGCAGCTATTGGAACATGAAAAGTCCAAATCATTACCTAGTACTGCACTGCGCTCGTCACCCAGAGATCTAAGATCTTGTATCTGTAAGCCCTGTCCATCTGACCCAAACTAAGCAAAGCTTGTACTATGGCGGCCAGATAGCTGATATAATACATATATAGTTTTAAATACACACTTATTATAAATAGAAATACCCAGACACAGTGCAAACATTTCAATTCATAACAATAACTGGCACAGGATTGATACTTCCCCAGGCGGACTCTGCCAACCACTCCTACCTACCGGAGTCCTACCACTACCCCCCATATTAGACCCTAGCTCATCCGCCGTCTTATAAAATTCCCTAAACTATTGCAATTTTTTTTTTCAAATTAAAAAAGTGGTCAAGTGCGGGTCGGACTCGCCCATGAAGGCTTCCATAGCAGCAAATAACAAAATATAAAAGTTCTTGTAGTTCGTTGTTACTTTAATCAGTGTTTTAACAATAGTCAGTTTATTACGTATTAAAATAAAACTACTTACTAGATTTCATTCAAACCAACTTTCGTTGATAGTTTACATGGTAATTTACATCATACACTATTTTTTATTTTTTACACATGACATGAAACACTCTTTTTACCACTTTGGAGGAGTTTTGAAAAAAATACGTTACAAACCTCAATATCATATTTGATGACCTATCCATAGATGGATGGATGATAACCCACACGTATGGTTTGATAAAAAACAATTTTTGAGTTTCAGTTCTAAGTATGGGATACCCCTAAATCTTTTTGTTTTTTTATTTATTTTTTGTATCAAAATTTTAATGCGTTTCACAGATTACATCTACTTACAAAGTCTCAATAGTATAGCTCTTATAATTTCGGAGAAAAGTGGCTGTGACATACCGACAGACAGACAGACAGACCGGCGTGACGAATCTATAAGGGTCCCGTATTTGGCCATTTGGCTACGGAACCCTAAAAACTGTAATGGTTTCCTGAAAGAAATCGCTGTTATCTATGTAGGTAAGCACGCTCCATCGTAGACCTCATTTTCGCTTAACATTTATCAGGCGAGATGACGGTAAAGTGTACCCTATAAAAGTAAAAAAACGACAAGCCTGTAAGAAATTTGATGACCATTCATCAATATTAATAAACTAGCGACCCACCCCGGCTTCGCACGGGTGCAATGCTGATACTAAATATAAGTACCTATCTACTAATAAAATTCCGGTTCGGCGGTAAGACACCCAAAGATGGCGACAGCGGTTTGTTTGTCAGTGCCATCAGAATTTAACGAAAATCTCCATAACTTTGTGGACATATGTTGTCGACTCAAAATCAATATTTGTTTATGTTTTATTGTTATTCATATAAGGTTTCGATCAAGTCTACCATACCCCATGACGAAATTATTAATATCGAAGATTGACAAATTTTTCAACCATTTATCACACATAGATGTCATTCCGGAAACGCCTAATTTTAGAAGTATTTTTGAAGTGAGTATTTATTTTATTGTGCAACATTAATGATATTTAATTATACTTAAGTTTTACATTTTGACTTCTATCCGCAATCCGCTATGACTGCCATTTTCTTCAAATCAACCTTCAGAACGAATGATACCAAGCTTCGCTAAGTTTTGTTTTGTGTATAAATTCTGCTTTTAGGGAATCAAAGCCCTAGTCTTGATTAAGCCTGGCTATTTAATTTTAACTCACAGAAGTTTATCTGGTCGTGACAGGTTCAGTTACCGCAAACTCTGACTATAGAGGTAGTACTGTATATGAGCTCAATTGTACGGTCTGTTATTTTGATAATAACAATGTACTTTGTACAGTTTATTACTCTGTAATAGAAGTTACAGCTAGTCTAGTCGGCAGAACGGCCACTGCCGATCCGGAGATCCCGGGTTCAAACCCCACGCGCTCTGTCTTTTCGAAGTCATGTGCGTAATTCCTCTAACTTAAAAACGTTGAAGAAAAACATTGCGAGGAAATCGACATGTACCTAAAATCTTTCGAGGTCAAGTGTTATCCACCAATCCGCACTGGGCCAGCGTGGTGGACTACGGCCTTGACTCTCTCCTTGCGAGAGAAGGCCCCTTGGGTTAGTATTTCTTTATGAAGTGACTTCTTTTGGCGCGTCACATAGGTACAGATTTTTCGTGGGTTGTTCATTACAGAATTTAAATTCTAGCGTCATGCTCAGGAATTATAAGAGATCTCCGCGTAAACTCGGAACCATGGCTATTGGCCTTCTAGAAATACGTCGGCATTTCCACAAGCATGGCCAAGCCCTCCGGTTTCACCCGCGTGATGTCCAAAGTAAGTTATCAAATTCTGAGTTATAAGTTTTCACTTTTATCGGCATTTACTATAACCAATTTTTTTCACTTATGCTTTTAGAATTATATATTTATGTAGATATTATTTAGTCTAGTGAATCGGTTTCATCTACGTTAGCGCGTGCAATCCTGGAGCGTAAGGTGGCGGCCATAAAAACATTTAGACTGCAGGCCCGTGAACAAAATTTATGGGTCATATAATACAGCAGGAGACCTATGTAGGATGATAAAATGGTATAACGTAATAAGATTGAGCACAATGCCGTCACTTGTAAGCTGTCCAACTGAGTGCAGTTGAAGAGGGGGGGTTCTAAACCTCGATCATTTCTCCTTGTCGCATGATTTTTGTACGGCATTGCGAAATTGCGAAATAATGTATTAGAAGAGGTATTGAAACTGTATGGAACCAATGCCGTACTTAATCAAATGACCAAACTTACTCTGTAAATCGTCGGAAAATCATGAATATTTTTCACAAACCAATAATTAAAATTTTATAGTTTATAATTTTTATAGTTTCAATATCTCTTTTAATCTATTATTCCGCAACGCCGTACAAATTTCACGCGAAAATGAGAAACTATCGAGGTTTAGAACCCCCCCTCTTCAACTGCACTCAGTTGGACAGCTTACAAGTGACGGCATAGTGCTCAATCTTATTACTTTATACCCTTCTATCATCCTACATAGGTCTCCTGCTGTATCATATGACTCATAAATTTTGTTCACGGGCCTGCAGTCTAATTGTTTAGCGATATTTTTAAAATCCTATTCCACCAGCCTTCATAAAACCTTCAGATTAGAATGCAAACGTACTACCACAACGTTTAAGCGATGTCTTTAAATTTCCTTCAATTTATAACATGGGCTCACCAGCTTCACCCCTATCGCCCGATTTTTAAACTCACTCGTCTGTAATCACATGCCATTCGATTATGCTGTCGCATTTATTTTATGGTACGACGTCAACATTGATCTATCCTTGTCTCTCAACCGATCGTAAACCAGTGGTTTGGCAGACAGTAGAGGCCATTAGAAGCCAGCCACCATGGGTTAAAACACCTGGCCACGTCCCAGTTGGTGGCTGAGGTATGTTTTCAAAACGTGTATTTTTAGGTACGCGCTGGTTTTTTTAGGATGTTTTCTTTCATCATTTAAGCCAGCGCTGATGATACAACCCACGGAGGCTAATACAAAGAAGATTTGTGTTAGCTCCGTGATACAACCTTACATCTGCAATTCAAAAAAAACATTTATAGGTACAGGCGGAATTCAAACCTAAGACGTCCAACAAAACATTTAAAAACAAGTGACTTCGATAAAAATTTTTATACATCGGTCATCCGTATTATGACCGAGATTTGTTTTGTTTTATTTATATAGATTATGTCCACTGAATAATAATCTATAATTTAATTGTAAGTAACGTCACCAAGTGTTCTTTTGAAATAATGGTTCGAATAAATAAATTGAATTGAATTGAGACATCTTCAAAATTCTTACGATTTCAATCAAAAATTATCAGAAACAGTTAATTAAATGAATAGTTCGACCTCCCCAACCAGACCCACAAAACTCTTTTAACATCGAGCTTTCAAGACTCCTGTATAATTTGTATGACATCGACTGAAGTGATCTAAAGCGTGTGGTCTTAAAATATATTCCCAGTTCCACATCAAACGAACTTGATCAAAAGTCAGAGTGTCGAGTAATACACCTGAACGCAAATTGTTCAAAGCTCGATAATTGAGTCTCGATTCAGCTTTATACCGAGTTAGAACGAAGTTAAAATAACTCTTCATAGGCCAGGAGCTGACGTTGTGATATGTGCAGTTGCGTTGATCATCACGCATATTTGATTCTAGTTTTAATAGACCTTGTAGTATCCTACTAATATCGAAACTTTTATCATAAGTTAACATTAGTTTGCTCAATCACATCGGAACATCTAAACGGATCGGGCTAAATTTGACCATTGTGGTCAATTTCAATCCAATTTTATTTTTCATGGGTTCACAGACGTGAGCGTTTATCATTACTATTGACTTTTGCGATGAAAGGATCGTGAGAAAACGGGAAACAGATTTTTGAGAATTTTCATCATCCACCAACCCGCATTTGGCCGGAGGGACTAGGCGGGATGGATGACTTTCACTCTCTTCATATGAGAGGTCCCGAGTCCCAGCTGTGGGAACATAGACTTGGCGGCTTATGCACTTAACTTAAAGAAATTCCATTTCATGCTATTAACAAACGTGGCAAGCTGATATCCACGCTTAAAATACCTACATCACATTGTACCAGATTTCAAAGATAAAGCTGGAAATATCCACGAGGAAGTTAGGGCAATCGATTCATATCTATTCTGGAACATTCGGATATAGAATTCAACTGGAGAAGGCAAACCGCGGATCGCTAACTTTATGTAATGTGAATTTTACTATTCACATCTTTTCCATAGTAAAACGTGTTTTAACGAAGTTCCTTAACACGCTACATGCTCTACGCGTATGGGATATAGACCGACAATGTACTCCTAATAAGACTTATTCTAAATACTTCATTTTATATCTTCATACTAAGTCACAGTTCAGAAGAACAGCAACTGGCGATCCGGAGCACAAAATCCCACGGATATAAGGCACCGGGTTCAAATTCCACGCGCACCACTGTCTTTTCGAAATCATGTGCGTAATTCTGGTAACTTAAAAACGCAGAAGGAAAACATCACCAACCAACATGTACCTAGAATCTTTCCGAGTCTTGTATCATCTACCAACCGCAATTGGCCGGCGTGGTGGATTATGGCCTTGACGCTCTTCTTGCAAGAGAAGACCCCGATTCTCAGCAGTGAGAAAATTTAGTGGGCTGCTTACGTTTATACATACTTATGTATAGGTACTATAGTTACTGCCGTTACAGCTACACATAGTTACAAAACTATTTAAGCACTTTCTTTTTTATGAAAAAAAATGAAGGATCCAAATTACTACCTAGCACTGCACTGCCCTCATCACCCGTAGATGTAAGATAATTTATCTCTAGGTCCTGTAGTTTTTCAGTGTTTACATATACCTAACTACTCATAATAACAAGCAAAAGTGTGACACTTCCCCTTGCCGACTCTGCAAAGAATCCTACCACTACAAAAACATTCAGTCTTTATTTTCTTGAAGATTTTCTTGAGGATCCAATTTGGTTTAACTTTCAACCGATTCCGGCGGCCTTTTTCAAGGCGAGTGCGCGTGCGTGATCGCCCCCGTTTGGTACTCACAAATGACTATGATTTTATTTAAAAAATACGTCATAACAACCACGTTAGATTTTTAATTAAAAATATTTCTTTGTCAGGTGTTAACCACGTTTCTGTATTGTCAACAGGTCCCGGTTTAAAGGGTACGATGGCGATCCTGAACTGTCTCCTGGCTCGCCAGCTCTGCTTCGAAGACGCCTCCTGCTCCGCCATCCTCGAGATCATCCCTCGCGTCTGCGGCTCCGAACTTGGTAAGAATACATTTAACTTACCAGCGTAATTAAAATCAGTCCACTGTTAAATAAATCTCTTCCTTTTTAACCCCCGACCAAAAATAGGGGTGTTATAAGTTTGACGTCGATGTCTGTCTGTCTGTCTGTCTGTGTGTGTGTCTGTCTGTGGCACCGTAGAGCTCAAACGGATGGGCCGATTTCGATGCGGTTTTTTTTATTTGAAAGTTAATATCCGTGCGGGTGTTCTTAGCTATGTTTGGTTACTATCGATTCAAAATGGCCGCCTCCACAAAATGGCGGACAAAATATTTCTTCACAACTTACCTCAATATGGGTATCAAACGAAAGGGCTTGACTAGTAGAATACTTTGCATTATGGCAAATTTCAAATCCAAGATGGCCGCTACCAAAAAATGGCGAAATACATTTCTTTTTTCACAGCTCCCTTAATATGGGCATCAAATGAAAGAAAGGGCTTTACTAGTAGAATGTTGTACAGATTACAAATCCGAGGTAGTCGGGGTTAGTCAAAATGTTTAATTTTGTTCTTGTCTTAATCGACAATAAAGGAAGAGTGAGAGAAGAAGTGAGAGAGAAGGAGTGAGAACAGGAATTTAATTTTCAAATTGAAGTCGGTTCTTGTTTTTTCGATGAAAATAAATGAAGTGAATTTTAATTCCAAATGAACAGATTTAACTAAATGCATATGAGAGGATGTAAAATTGATGTAAAAAAACAATGTTTAAATGGTCTCTATCACAGATCTTATTGTCTTTGGTCTCTATATATTTATGAATAAAATTAAAATGTTTGTTTGTAATTCCAAATAAACAGTTTTAACTAAATACATAAGGGAGTATATGTGTAGGTACATGCGATACTAACATAAAAAAAACAATGTTTAAAATTTGTCTCTCTGTAAAACTCTAAGCTCTGTCTGTTTGTCTATTTGTTCCGGATAATGTCTGAAATGGATGGATTTTAACGGTACTTTCACTGGCATATGTCTGTTGTTTAACAAAGTAACTTTAGGACACCAAGATTGTATGAATCGAAAACCTCACTCAGACAAAGCATTTTAGAGCGTAACCATAGCAATATCCTGCCTGTTCCATGTTTTTATTGCGAAACTGGCATCGAACTTCCATGTTCAACCTTTGGAACATTAACCATGAATCGATGTCGCTTTTTCGGGCCACGAGCAGTGCGATAGAAAAAAGGTCAGCTTGGATCAAATAATACATATCACCTGTATACTCTCCAAAATGTTGTTCCGTTCTTGCTTTTTAACCGACTTCAAAAAAGGAGGTTTCTCAATTCGCCCGTATGTATGTTCCTTTTTTTTTTTTTTATGTGTGTTCGCGGATAACTTCGTCGTTTATGAACCGATTTTGATGATTCTTTTTTTGTTGTAAAGGAGATATTCCAAGAGTGGTACCATGATAAGGAAACCAGGATCTGATGATGGTATCCTAGAGAAATCGAGGATAACTTTCGAAAATTGTAAAGATGACTAGTGCGTTAGTTAAGTTTTTGCTTGAGCATTTTAAAGCAATATAGTTTAAAGATGGTCTGGAGTCGATCTAATGAGGGAACGGGAAGACGGTCGAGGGAACTCCTCGACGGTACATAGTAGTTACCTTGTGTTTGGGCTCGATGAATTTGTATTGATGAGAACTTTTTACATAGATGGGTTGTGACTGTCATTAGTGGTCTGATGATGAAGATAAAGGACAGTCAAGGGAATTTCTTAACGGTTTACAGGAACTACCCAGTGTTTGGGTTTAATTCATGTATTGAGATCTCAACACGAAATCGTGTAAATGCATTAGTGAAAACTTGTTTAGTACTAAAAAGGGTAAAATAAACTATTTTTTACAAAAAATTAAACCGACTTCAACACCACAAATAAGCACTCAAAAGCGAAAAATAATTTAATATAGGTAATTATTATAACCTCTACTCACTCATCTATATGAAGTCGGTGCCAGCCAAATCTAACAGGTAGTAGATAGATACTACTTACCTATGCCTACTTACTTACTACCTCGTACATAATATATCTACTAACTTTTTAACTAGCCTGGCACCGACTTCATAATGGATGAGTGAGTAGAGGTTATAATAATTACCTATATTAAATTATTTTTCGCTTTTGAGTGCCTATTTGTGGTGTTGAAGTCGGTTTAATTTTTTTGTAAAAAAAAATAGTTTATACAACATACTTTTCATAACTAGAAAAATTGGCGTATAGTTAGTAACAGCCTCGTAGTTTCTTTGGAAAAGAAAAGCTAAAGACCTCTGAAATTCTACCCTTATCGAACAAAAGTTATCTAAGATCCGGCTACATGGAACAATCGAGGTTCTTTAAGTGAATCAAGTAGATATCAAGGGCTTTAGACCTGAAGGTCACACCCTTGTAACCTTTTTTAACCTTTCGTTTTAGGATTTCATTCAACGGTGATCTAGCATCGAAGACTTAGTAGAAATAGCAGACGGTCATTCAGGTTGTTTGTAATGCTAAAGGACAAATAGACGAGGGTTGGATGATATTTAAAAACTTACCTAATTTAATTTCACAAATGGTTTTGATTAAATGTTTCATTTGATGTTGGCTTTAAAGCTTTTTAATCATAGACCGTGCTACGCTTGACCGTTATTTTGGAGACAGTACATCAGACAAAAGAAAACAATATAAATTAATGCACAGGTAACTCACGTTTGATATAGTCAGTTCAGTCCGACTTAAGTTTCGATCGCGTCCGGCGATCTCTTTCAATGCCAAACGAGAAGCGAACACGCGCGCACTCTCCTTGAAAAAGATCGCCGGACGCGATCGAAATTTCAGTTGGACTGGACTGACTATATAAAACGTGAGTTACCTGTTTATTTATTTAAAATACTTTTCGATTTATAACTGAGATGTCGGCAACGTCTACTTGGACAATACATTCTCCAGTTTAGTTGTATGGTGAAAGTGGTTACATGGGTAGAAACAACCAGATCCTAAACATCCATATTTATCATTCATGGGTCAGGCTCTCTCTGCCAAGTAAACTATAGCGAAAGTGACATCGTTTCATGATTAAAGTCCAAACCAAACGAAAGCAGAGTCAATATTCATAATAATAATATGAAAATTTTGGAAAACGTTGCCTGAGTGGCATGATTGTTCACAGTGAACTCTTCATTATGTTAATCGATGTTCACGAGAGTTGGCCTTTGTCTGGAATTTGGTTTAACTTAATAATTTTTATTTCGATGTCTTTATATGGCAATATCTGAGCAAACCCCAAACGGTTTGCTAATTGTTTTATAGGTATTATTGTCAAAATGTCTTTTGTACCAATTTTGTGGCGTTTAAATTCATGCATCCGACAAAATAACACAATACACGAGTTAAACTCAGAAATGCAAAGTTTCCCCGTTTCGTGTGGATTTCACCGCGTTCCCGGGTCTTTGTACAACGGGTATATGACGTGTTATATGTGACGTAACCGCGGCATCCCTGGCGAGATGCATGGTTCGCTCTCACACCGTCTTGTAACATAAAAATATCATTTTAAGAATTGCGTTTTTAAAATTTTACATTTTTTTTTATAGCTTTACTAGCCTTAAAAACATCATGGCAGTGACATGTAACACACAGAAAACATGAAAACACGAATTATAGTTATTTTAGTAAAATACATAAATGCAGTTATAGTGTGCGTGTCCTTAATGTGTTGTGAAGTCTCTGTCACATAAAATCGTTTATTTTAGCTACAAACTAAACAATATTTAAACCATAGAAGCCAGACAGCTGATATATTGTGTACCTATACAATACCACACTATTACAACAATAGAACACAGCACACCGCTAAGCAGATAGTTGAATACGAAGAATTAAAAATCATTGCCAAGCAAGTACTGCACTGGCCTTTCTAAGATATAAGATAATTTATCTCTTCTACCTTCTTATTTCTTGAAAACAAATGCCAAAACTTTCTTTAAAACCTTGTCTTAGCATTCTCTCAAGGTACCATATTATTTGCTATCTTTTCGATTTACTGAACATGTTGGCTCGTTAGATGTCCATTCTCGGTTATGCACCTGAACAAACTGTTCGCCACAACAGTACGGTGTAACTGATACCCAAGTATTTTGACCTCTCACCGCAAGAGCTCTTGGGAGCCCAGAATAAAACATCACAGGCTTTACTTAAGTGAAACATCATCAAATAATCACTGCTCTGACATATGGTCTCATGTTTTGAGGTCTTAACTTGTGCATATACGCTTATAATTTCTGTTGAGGTTTGGTAATAGAGTATTGCATTTATTATGACTTCAGTTTGTATCTGATTGCTATGCCGCTTGCAGCGACAATACGGGGGTCTACCGCCTAACCAAAACTGTCTGTTCTTTCTTCTTGAGGTGATAGAGACCGCAATAGCAAAGCGAAAGCCTATTGTTCTCTCTTTTCTTTCTGCTTGATGTGATAGAGACCGCAATAGCAAAGCGAAAGCCGATTTAGTTAGGCGGTAGAAGGGTAGGTCTACAGTACGCTTCGAGGAAACCAATTCACTCTAGACTTAAAGATACCTAGATTTCTATTATTATTTGAGAAAAAAATGTTTTAATGTAATAAAAGAAACGATCCCCCGGCAGAGTGAGAGATGGCGGATCGAATCTGACTCTCGCTGTTAGGACTGTAAATGCATGGCTTTGGAAAGATACGAGTATATGTACCTCATCATCTGCAGCCTGCAGACGTCCACTGCTGGACATAGGCCTCCCCCAATGATTTCCACAATGACCGATCTTGTGCCGCCTCCATCCACCGACTTCCCGCGACCGAGACAATATCATCGGTCCATCGTGTGGGGGACCGGGTATATGTACCTAGATGGTACGAATGTCGCTGTTCCCTTTTAGTGGAACAGAATAGGATGATTCAATAATAGTCGCCACTAATCCTACTAATATTTAATTTATTTATTAAATTCCGTCCAGTCCGACTCAACCTCTAAACTTTGTTAGTTTTCCTGTACCTTACCAATGTTATAAATGCAGAAGTTTGGATGTTTGGAAGTCTGTTGCTCAATCACGTTGGTACGGCTGAACAGATCGGGTGGAAATTTGGAATACAGTTTTAAAAATTGTACCCTGAAATAACTCAGGCATTTAATCACCCGAAAATAACTGGAACGGGAACTACTGGCATTGTTTAACGCGAAAGTAACTCAACTCAATATCTTCTACGGTTTCATGCCTAAACTACTGAACCGATTAAAATGAGATTTGGTACAGAGATAGATAAAAAAAGCGTTACGTTCTCAGACCAAAGACCAGGAAAGCAACGTTTTTTTAATGCGTAAAAAGGATGGCAAGGGGTTAAAAATAGGGATGAAAATTTGAATGGAAGTTATGTCAGTTTTGAGTCTGAAACTTGTTTTTAGGCTTTTGACTGGATATTCCAAGAACATTCCAAGTTTGTAAAAATGTACCCTTAGGGAGGTACCAATTAATAGTTTTGGTAAGCCACGAATTACACTACGGGCATATGTAGTGAACAATAACTACAAACTTCGCTAGTTCTCGAATATGATTCGATCGTGCGTTGCTCTATTGGGAAGGACGGTATGATCGACATTTGTCGGGCATTTCTCCCGGAGAATCCCTTTGTTATGCTATTTCCAGTTGTTAGCATCTTGCCAACGGCGAGTACTTGCACAGATACAACCTAGTAGCCAGGATCATCCACCAGAAACTCTTTGGATACAGGTTTCTGGAGTCCAAGATGCCACACTGTAAATCCGCACCTTTGGAAGTTCTCAAAAATGGCCGTGCGTTCCTCTACTGGGACCGATGTGTCATCACAGACAGGACTATTATCGCCAATAAGCTTGGTATCACACCGATAGACGAATCTCAGTACCAAGCTGTATCGAATTATTTAATCCATTTTAATAGTTTTGAAATCTCCTAATCTTTCTAAGAACGAAAACTCTGAAGACTCATTATTTAGTCTCCGTATTTTTTTACGTTTAATCCAGCTTTTTAAGTTTTAGAACTTACATGATTTAAGTTTATGATATGTGCAAAGCTTTCACGCGCTTTCAAAACTTTCTAAGATTAGGTTACACATAAAGAGTGCTTTAAGCCGAAAGGGCTGAACACGTTTCACTAGCTTGTCATTAACTCATGTTACTCAGACCACAAAATGTTCCCCCTACTGGGATCATGGCCAAAATTCTCCAAGAAGAGAATCAAGGCCAAAATCCAACACGCTGGCCTGGTGTGGGTTGGTGTATGATACTTGACTTCGAAAGATGATACTTGACTTCGAAAGATTCTAAAAACATGTCTAGCGACATTTTCCGTCGCCGTTTTAAATTTAGTGGTATTACCCCCATGAAATGACCTTAACTTTGTCAATACCATAGGAATTGGAAGCCATCTGAGTCCTACTTCCATATGTCCATTTATTAAAAAGGCATTAATAATGACACTGACATGACACACATGACACATATTAACAAGAACAAAATTAAAAATTTTGATTAACTCCCGACTACCTTAGATTTGTTATCTGTACAACATTCTACTAGTCAAGCCCTTTCATTTGATACCCATATTAAGGGAGTTGTGAAAAAAAGAAATGTAATACACCATTTTGTGGTAGCGGCCATCTTGGATTTGAAATATGAGAACATAGTGCAAAGCATTCTACTAATCAAGCCCTTTCGTTTGTTACCCATATTGAGGTAGTAGTGAAAAATATTACATAATACGCCATTTTGTGGTGGCGGCCATCTTGGATTTGAAATTTGTTATCGCGTATAGTACTTTACTCATCTTCATCTGCAGCCTGCAGACGTCTACTGCTGGACATAGGCCTCCCCCAATGATTTCCACAATGACCGATCTTGTGCCGCCTCCATCCACCGACTTCCCGCGACCGAGACAATATCATCGGTCCATCGTGTGGGGGGCCGTTCTACACTGCGTCTGCCGGTTTGTGGTCGCCATTCGAGAACCTTTACTCCCCAGCGGTTATCGGTTCTGCGAGCTATATGGCCTGCCCATTGCCACTTCAACTTACTAATTTTAAGAGCTATGTCGGTGACCTTCGTTCTTCTGCGGATTTCCTCGTTTCGGATTTTGTCACGCAGTGGAATTCCGAGCATAGCTCTCTCCATTGCCCGTTGCACAACTTTGAGCTTGCATATCATGCCAATAGTTAGCGACCACGTCTCAGTACCATATGTCATCACTGGCAACACACACTGATTATAGACTTTCGTCTTGAGGGTTTGTGGTATTTCTGACGAGAAGATGTGACGCAATTTCCCAAACGCTGCCCATCCGAGTTGGATTCGTCGGCTGACCTCCTTGTCAAAGTTTGACCTGCCTAATTGGATCATCTTACCCAAATACACAGTCATAATGGTCGACAACTTCGATACTGTCGTTTCCAACATGGACCGGTACGGGTGCAACATGGGCATTTGACATGATTTTTGTCTTACCCATGTTCAGTTTTAGCCCTACCTGTTGGGAGACAGCATTGAGGTCTCTGAGCATTGAGCCAAGGTCATCTAGCGATTCAGCCATAATTACTATATCGTCGGCAAATCGAAGGTGAGTTATGTATTTGCCATTAATGTTGATACCATATCCGTTTCAGTTTAAAAGCTTAAAGATATCCTCCAATGCAGAGGTGAACAGTTTCGGAGAGATAACGTCTCCCTGTCTCACCCCTTTTTGCATTTGGATCGGATTTGTGCTTTGGTCCTGAAGACGGATAGACATGGTGGCTTTGTTGTATAAACACTTCAACACTTCGATTTACCTATAGTCGATTTGGCACCGCTGTAACGACCGTAACACTGCCCAGTTCTCGACTGAATCGAAGGCTTTCTCGTAGTCCACAAACGCTAGACAGAGCGGCAGATTATACTCCTCCGTCTTCTGTATAATCTGCCGAAGCGTGTGGATGTGGTCTACGGTACTAAACCCTTTCCGGAACCCGGCTTGTTCGGGAGGTTGAAAGTCGTCAAGCCTACGAGCGAGACGATTTGATACTACTCTCGAAAACAGCTTATAGACGTGGCTCAGCAGCGCAATGGGCCTGTGGTTCTTCAGGAGGGTATTGTCACCCTTCTTAAAGAACAGCACCACCACACTCTCTCTGCCTCTGGCGTTGTACTCTCAAGGATGACGGAATTAAATAACTTCTGAAGGACTTTAAGTACCGGTGTTCCACCCGCTTTCAGAAGTTCTGTCGTGATTCCGTCTTCCCCCGGTGCCTTGTTGTTCTTAAGCTGTTTGAGAGCCGCTCGTATCTCGTACAGGCTTACGTCCGGAATGTCTTCTGTGTAGTGTCGGGTTAGACGGGCTCTAGCATCTCTAATGCTAGGAGTAGGGCTCTGCGACGAGGTGTACAGCTCTCCATAGAACTTCTCGAGCTCTCTCAAAATCTCTGGCTTAGATGAGTACTTTACTAGTCAAGCTCTTTCATTTGATACCCATATTGCGGTAGGTTGTGAAGAAATATTTTGTCGGCCATTTTGTGGAGGCAGCCATTTTGAATAGATATTAATTAAGCAAACATAAAACACCCGCACGGATATTAACTTTCAAATTAAAAAAACGCATTGAAATCGGCCCATCCGTTTGAGCTCTACGGTGACACAGACAGACACACAGACAGACAGACAGACAGACAGACAGACATACAGACAGACATCGACGTCAAATATAACACCCCTTGTTTTGGTCGGGGGTTAAAAATGACAGGCAAAGAGACTGCTGATGGAAGTGAAAACTGATTTTATACCGTGCACTAATTTTGCAAAATCACAAGATTTCACCCATCTAAAAACAAATTTCCACTTCAAGTAATGCATCTCTTGATTAACAAACGTTAACAGGTATTAAAAGCGTCAAACATATATCAGAGCAGTCCCTTTCGGTTCAATAATCCCAATCTGAAGAACCCCACACACACGGTTAATAGCTTTGACTTTCTTGTAACCTTAATAAGGTAAGTTTCATACAATATGATGGAGCAGAAAAGTTTAGGGTTCATTGAGTTTAAAATCTTTGGGCTCAGGATCACATAAGTGCTGGAGTAGTGAAAGTTTTTGAAAGTTTTGAACTCTGAACTGTACATGCTATTAATTGTATGTACCTACTTAATGACTAATTCCCAAGAGACTAGCGAAGTATGAGAAGCACACTCATGTTATGGGACCGACTACGTACAACAAGCTACCTCGTGACATAATTGGTGCTCCTAGCCAGACCTGTTTCAAGCCTCGCCTGAGGCGCTGGCTTGTGGATCAGACTTTCTATAGCCTCAAGGAGATCCTTTAGTTGAAAAACAATAAATAAAAGTACAATCAAGTACAATCAAATTTGCTAAAACAGGTATTTTCTGTTTGATTGTAATTTTTATCTGTGACCTGACATGTATGCGCCTTTATATATCTAGTTGAATTATACGTTTTAAATATTTTCGGAAATAAATAAAAACCAGCTTGTATGTGAATGCTAGAATTTTATTGAATACGTGTCTAATACAAAGATCGTGGAAAGGGTGAGATAGGTTAGACGTTTTATTGGTTGAAAAATATACCACGTCATGTAGCTGTGATGTCATTGGCTGACGATGACGCGGTATTTGCTCCATAATAAAAAAAAATTCGTTGAAGTACACTAGAAAGAACCTAGGTGTCGCTGGGGGTTGTTTTTGGTGTGAACATGGCATTATTATTTTATTTTCATTTGACATGTAGAAAACATTGACGCAATAAAGGTTGTGATTATGATTAATGTTCCCACATCTGAGACTCGGGGTCTTCTCTCGTAAGGAGTGTCAAGGCCACAATTCACCGTGCTGGCCAAATGTGGGTTGACGAATGACACATGTCTTTATAATAAGTCTTTTTATGAACTTGCTGCTTTTATCAAGATTTTTTTCCCGTTAAACTAAGTAGTGATTACACAGGTCTTCTAGAATAAATTGATGTACGTTTTGTAAATAAATATATAAATATAATTGATACTTTTTAATCCTATGTATAAATTTTATTTTAATACTTTTTTTAATTCTTCTTGTTCTAGTATAAGCTCATATCATTTCTTAAAAAGTTTCTTGAGTAGTAATGACAAACTCGCACTTGAATAATCTGTTTTGCCCAGAAAAACAAAAAGCGACTTCAATTTAAAGTTAAATTCAGATACTCAAACAAATTTCATAAGAAACTATCATCTTATTATTATTATATTTATCATAATATTTATTATTATTATTATATTTATTTATTTTTAAATAAACGAGGTAGGTAATACCAATTGACCTTCAGTATCTCATCCAAAGATCCAACAAGAGACCTCTTTAGGACCAACACGGTTTATAACATCGACCCTATAGGTAATGCCACAGGTAATACCGACCTTAATCTTACTAATATTAAGTGTCATCTCCTACCCTATAACAATGATTTAGAACCCCCGAAAAGTACCCTTTCCCACGTGGATTCCCGCAATATATCATGAAAAAAATTAATAACCCAAGAGGCTAACAAAAGCTCGGTAACAAAAGATGGCCGATATTCTACGCGCGGCGCGCCTTATGTCGTGTGCGGGGGTCCTAACAATGGAAACAGGTCACTGTAACTTACTTAGTGGATATCGATTTTATACTCTTCACGAATTACAGGTATATAAGAAACATTTCTTAATTTTTGAAATGAAAATTTCTTTATTGGAACAATTTAGGGGAAATTCTCACTACACTATTTAATAAGAAAAAATCGGAGTGCACCGTCACAGACATACTAACGTGTCGGGGTAGCGTCGGTGCGGTGGCGGAGCCGAACTGTTCGGTTGAAATCAACCGAGTCATTAAAGAAAATGTACTTATTGACTTTTATTTAGCTTTAAACAAACACACTTCACATTTTTTTTTATTTATTAAGTGGCCTTTCCTAGACCAACCGAAATAGGAATAGACGCGCGCGGCAGTTCTCTAGGGGTATATGGCGTCTCACCAGGTCCGTAGGCTGAGAGGCAGAGCAACCTTTCGAGAACTGACTGGGAGAATAATTAGATAGTTCGACTTAATATATCAAAATACTACAGAATCGCCAATATCAAATCGAGGAATTGACTTCCTGCAGGATCAGCAGTTTTAGGGTTGTAACAGAACGTTCGCGTTAGAATTTTTTTCGATAGGTGTTTCATGTGAGTCCGCATCAGTCATATGAATAATATATAATAGCCTAGCTACATCGATATAAATCAAAAGATGTGCCCTGAGCACCTTGAAATTGTTAACAAATTCCGTCTCTGTGTAGAGCGTGAGTGGTCTACAACTACCAATCCACTTGACCACTAGAATCAGCGTAGAAGTATGTTGCGGTTCTACTTATTTTGGTTGTGACAACGAATAGCAATAGGTATAACCGTCTGGCGTTCACCGCTTCCTACAATCGACTAAAACGGACAGAGTCACACTCTTCCCAACGATAACATAATTCTATGCGCCTGAAATTTGGGGGGCGGGGGACATCCATTGATTTATATCGATGGCTAGCTATACAGGTAACGTATTTTTTTATATTAGTGCTGCTTAGATAATTCCAAGTCATAAGTTTTCACTTCTATCGGCAATATCTACAATTATCATTTTTTTTACCAGTCAGGCGTAGCAAAAATAAATCGAAATCTATGAGTCAGAGACAGATGAGACAGAGACAGAGAAAGAGATGAGTAAGAGTCAGACTAACAGAGTATACAATGAAAACTACAAACGAATTACTGACACAATTTTAATTTACGAGTAAACATTCAACTTACTGTTGTAAAAAAACATATGACATGCTTGAGCTCAGATGGGCAAGAATTTCAGGCCTAAAATTTCCTAGTATATCAAATAAAATATCTAAATCTGACTTTTGAGTGGTAATACCGTTCATATACAGCTTACGATAGAGCGTTCGCATAACGTCCCAATAACATGTATGAACTTCACACAAGCTATCTAAAACTAAACAATGTTTTTTATAGTATAGAGTGACAAGAAGAGCAGGGCATGTGCCTGATGGTAAGCAACATGCCTGCCACAACAGCACAGTAACATGCAGCTATTGGAACATGAAGAGTCCAAATCATTACCTAGCATAGCGCTGCGCTCGTTACTCAGAGATATAAAATATTTTATCTATATGCCCTGTAATTTCACTGGAAAAATTGCCCTTCAAACCGGAACACAGTAATGTTTGCACATTACTGTTTGGCGGTAGAATAACTGGGAAAGGTAAAGAGTCCTACCACTACAGTAAAGTAGTTAGGTACTACTAATGTAAAGTAGATGCCAAATATTCCCGACAACTTGCATTTTATGCGTATATTTAATCAGATTTCCGTGAGATCCCGTTTCTAAATAACATTACAAGACGTCTCGAACAAAGTTGAAGAGCCCTTGGAAACCTCGAGGGTTCTCCGCTTCAAATTTATCCATAAAATTTGAACCTTGGCCCGATAACGATTCAGGAAGGTAGGTTGATGTAGGTGGCTACCGATGACAACCTCGCTGAAATTTTATCAAAGAAACAACTTTTCCTATTTCATTTAGGTACCTATATAACGTCCGTTGTGGAAATTTAGGGGCGAGGTATATGTTCAGCAGTGGACGTCTTGCGGCTGATTATGATGATGAAGATGACCTATATAACTAGGTACTAGCAGTGCGGTTTTATCCGTGCAGTTTAAGTTTCCATTATTTTCCCATGACAAAAAGTAGCCTTTGTATTATTCCGAACTACAATCATCTGTTTTCCAAATTTTAACCCGATCCGTCCAGTCATTCCGACGTGATTGAGCAACAATCGTTCAAACATCTAAACTTTCACATTTCGAATATTAGTAAGATATTAAATAACAGTGTCCACTCCACAAAATGGCGGATAAGATATTATTTCACAATTTCCCTCAATATGGGTATCAAATGAAAGGGCTTGATTAATAGAATCCTGTACACATTTCAAATTCAATCTATTTCTATTTCTTCATGCATTCTATCAAATCTTGTACTGTTTTATTTAATAAAGATTGACGGAACATTCAAGACATGCGCCAGATGATAACCAGCGCCCGTAACAACACAATGCCACGTAGCTAAGTAAACATGAAGAGTCTAAATCACTGCACTGCGCTCATCACTCTAGCTCTGTTTATATACAACTTTTTCAGCTCAGCCCGAGACATATGTACTAAACCCTCCCTAAGCCAATTTATCGTTTTATGGAGCCGCAGTAGATCGCTAAAAGGAACCAGGCTAAATCACGATTACATTGCGAAATGTAGAAAATTACCCGCGACCTCACCTCCACATGAAAAAAGGGTCTTTTGTTTTAAAGTCATTGTTGTCTCAAGGTTGAGGGTATTTAAATATGTTTTGTTCTAAGCCAAGCCCTTTCTTCGCTCGAGACGGGGAGTAAGGAATTTCCACTTTGTTTTAAATTTCGGTATGTCAATATAAATTTGAGGGTAGCAATTTGCCAGCTGTGTTATTTACTAAACGGACGAGTTTCAATTTCTGTTCTGTTGTTATTTGTTTATTTTATTCCACCACGCAGTTATTCACGAGCAGAATTAAATTAAAATCTACAGCCGCAGTACAAAATTAACTGGCGTTCACTATTCGATCTGCATGAATCTTTTATGGAAGCTGTAAATGCATGATATAAGTAGGTAATTTACTTTTATCAAATATCATTAGGTCTTTGCCCTGTAGTCAAATAGGGTTTTTAAGAATGATAATAAATTTGTAAATGTGTTTTGACCACAATTCAATTTTTTTAATGTGTAACATGGTTTTAAATAAATACATGTGTTGAGCTACCTGTGTCACGTTTTGTATAGTCAGTCTATCCCGACTGAAGTTTCAATCGCGTCCGGCGATCTTTTTCAAGGAGAGTGCAGCGAGCGCTTTTTCGCAGCTCGTTTAACACGCGCGCGGACTCTCCTTGAAAATGATCGTCAGACGCGATCGAAACTTGAGTCGGGCTAGACTGACTATATCAAACGTGAGCTATCCGTGTATTTATTTGAAATGCGTAATAACCACGTTAGTTTTCATGAGTAACATGGTCTTATACTACGTTTGCTTACTTTATTATAATATTAGTAGAGCTCCGCGGTTTCATCCGCATAGTTTCCGATCCTGTTATTGTACCAAATTTCATCCAAATCCATTCAGTAGTTTTTTGCGTGAACTACTCGTACATCCATACCTCTACATTCATACAAACTTCAACTTCAACTTTTATCTTTGGCTTCTGTAAGCAGCTTTGCCGCAACTTTGGCAATGACTTGTGTGTGGTTAGTGGCACATTATTTTGTAGTTGTTTCGGTGTTAATGCAGCGTAGCGTTGGCGGATGTTCACTAGAGTTCTGGTACTCTTCGTTAGTAATCAGTTTTTTAACTACTGAAATGGACAAACACATGACGTCACAACATAGACTAGTAATAAATAAATTGGTCAGTGTGACTCAGAAAATGGTAACACCAAGAAGTGGCGATTTTTGACGTCACCAGCGAAGCGTCGTGTCTATGGTAGCGGGTAGGGCATTTTTGACAGAACTTATCAATTGGAAGTCGTCGGCGCTACTTAGTCTGTACGGCGAACCTCGTTATAACTACTCGTATAATTTTTTTATATTTGAATTTACCTTTGTAACCCACATGCCGGATGAAGGGCCTCTTGTGCCTTTATATGTCATAATAATACATAAACGCATAATAAATTAAGTTACTTATACAATCACAATTTGATATTATTAATTAAAATAAACTTATTGAGTATTCTTACCTATACAAAAAGGGGAAATATACAGGTGGGGGTTGGAGAAAGAAACGGGACGAGGATGGTCATTGGGAATAAGACCATATAAGGAAAAACGATTTTTGGAACAGACAAAGAATTTATTTTACGATTGCTTGTACCTTCAGCCAACCTCATACAACATACAAACATATATACACATACATTTACACATTTAGCGTTTATAATGTTTGCAGGATATAGTAACGATACGAGCACGACATGTAAATGTCATTGTATGCTTCATCCCAATCAAAGAAATTGGAAAATCCCAATATTTGTAGTGGTAGGACTCTTGGTAGAGTCCGCCTGGGGAAGTACCACACCTCTGCCAGTCTACCGCTAAACAGTAATATGCAAACATTCCTGTGTTCCGGTTTGAAAGCCAATGTTTCCAGAGAAATTACAGGGATTAGAGATGTTATATCTTAGATCTCTGGGTGATAAGCGCAGTCCAGTGCTAGGTAATTATTGGGACTCTTCATGTTCCGATAGTTGCGTGTCACTGTGTTATGTGGCAGGCATGTTGCTTACCATCAGGCACATGTCTTACTCGTCTCGTAACTCTATGCTAAATAAGTCTGTGTTAATGACGCCATGGACTAAGACTGAACCTAGAAAATACCGTTTCACTGTTGTAATAAATAAATATAAATATTGGTGGACAATTCACACACAACACCATCTGACCCCAACTGAACTAAGCAAAGCTTGTACTATGGCGGCCAGATAGCTGATACAATACTTATATAGTTTTAAATACATACTCATTATAAATAGAAACAACACCCAGACACAATACAAACATTTGAAATCATCTCACATATATTTGCTCTGGGTGGGAATCGAACCCACGACCCTCGGCTTCGCAGGCAGATCACAACTATGTTTAACCAACTTAAAAATAGGAGGAGGTTCTCCGGTTGTATGTTTTAAGGGTTCCGTAGCCAAATGGCAAAATACGAAACCCTTATAGATTCGTCATGTCGGTCTATCTGTCCGTCCGTATGTCACAGCCACTTTTCTCCGAAACTATAGGAGCTATACTATTGAAACTTGGTAAGTAGATGTATTCTGTGAACCGCATTAAGATATTAAAAAAAAATTGTGGTGTCCCATACTTAGAACTGAAACTCAAATATTTATTTTTAATCAAAACCATACGTGTGGGGTATTTATGAATAGGTCTTATAACATTTTTTTTAAACTGAATAGTTTGCGCGATAGACTCTTCCAAAGTGGTAAAAAGTGCCCCCCCCTCCTATAACTTCTAAAATAAGAGAATGACAAAAAAAAAAAAAAAGTGTATGATGTACATTACCATGTAAACTATCAACGAAAATTGGTTTGAATGACATCTAGTAAGTGGTTTTATTTTAATACGTCATAAATTGACTATTGTTAAAACACTGATTAAAGTAACAACGAACTACAAGAACTTTTATATTATGTAACTTGCTGCTACGGAAGCCTTCATGGGCGAGTCCGACTCGCACTTGACCACTTTTATTTTGCATGTATATATGTTAGGTACGCGATAGCTCTGCCAATTGTATTGAATGGACTTTGATCATTATTTTTTGTTAGGTAGAGCAACAAGTATTTTCATACACTACAGGTTTTATGTAAATTGGGTTGAAATCAATGTAGGTACTTTAAGGCTAGTTCGCATTTGGCTAGTAATTTAGTAGCTAAAATTCTCGCTACTACTCAAAAACCGTTCGCACTTTGCAAGTCAGTAGTGTTTTGCAACATGAAGAGCCTACAATGCAATAAAATAAATAGGTACATGATTGAGCTATCTAGCTAAATGCGATATATAGCATAATTCGAGAGGTTTAGACTTATTAAGTCGGTGAACCAGTAAGGACGAATGCGTGGTGGAAGCGTGGAAGCTACTCGCCCGTTGAAAATAGAACAAAATAGATCGACTCGAGTAAATGAGTTACTAAACTACACGACTAAATTTTCATTATTCAGTCAAGTTTAGGTACTAAATTACTCGTTACTGAACTAAAATACTAGTATAATGTGAACTAGACTTATAAGTTTTTTTAAATATCAACAAAAATCTAAATCGTGCTTACCTTGAAGAAACATTTTTCCCAACTCGCTATCTTATTGAAAACAGTGTATTAAGTTGTCCACAAAACGTTATCCACAAAAATTACGAGTGTCTGAATTTAATTTAAAATTGAAGTTGTTATGTTATTTCGGACAAAATGAAATTATAATTAGAAAAGTTTTCTATTGCATTGGGATTCCAACAATAGTGCGCCGTCGACAATTAGAGACCAGCCAAGCCAATAGTCTTAACCGAACTATTCATTCCCGCGCGCTATCGAAACAAAAGATATTTATTTGTACATCGGATAATTCAAATGCATTTCTAATAAACGGTCATAATGTTGTGTATTATCGTGGTATTACTCGTAATATTAGGTATAACACCAAAATAAGGACTTGCTGATAGACAACGTTTAAAGTTTTTCATTAGGTATGCATGTATTATTGAATGGAGTATTTAATGACTAAAAAAACTAAATATAATGTTAAAATTATTTTTTTTCGTTGATAATTTGTAAAATACAATACTGTTTTTAGATTTTTTTTATTTTAATGTAATCATAAATTTCTTAATAATTACTAAAATTCAAAATTAAAGAATAACGTAAGTAACTTAACCGTGAATAAATAGAATGGAATAGAATAAATGCACAAAATATGTTATAATAATAATATGCATAAATATGTAATACAGTGTGATAATGTGCAACATTATTACAATTGGAAGGAACTGACCACCAAGATACGGGGTTTTCACACCCAGTAGATGGTTAGAGTCACATAACACCATAAATATACTTTTTTATGAATGAATCAAATAACCTTTCTTGCAGTCGGGTATAAAATAGAAAATATGGCATCAATAAATAAATATTGGTAGACATTTCACACACAACACCATCTGACCCCAAACTAAGCAAAGCTTGTACTATGGGAGCCAGATAGCTGATATAATCTATCTATCTATATAAAACTCAAAGGTGACTGACTGACTGACTGACTGACTGACTGACATAGTGATCTATCAACACACAGCCCAAACCACTGGAGGGATCAGGCTGAAATTTGGCACACAAGTAGATGTTATGACGTAGGCATCCGCTAAGAAATTATTTTGATAAATTCTATCCCCAAGGGGGTGAAATAGGGGATGAAAGATTGTATGAAACTTTTTATTCCTTTGGCATATTTGCATGAACTTTCATATAAATTGAGTTCGGCTAAAATCATGGGGTACGTATTACAGCGTTTATCGAAATTCAACCCTCAAAGGGGTGAAATAAGGGATGA
This sequence comes from Ectropis grisescens, assembly GCA_017562165.1. Taxonomy (NCBI): domain Eukaryota; kingdom Metazoa; phylum Arthropoda; class Insecta; order Lepidoptera; family Geometridae; genus Ectropis; species Ectropis grisescens. The sequence continues at coordinate 7,913,474 of CM029793.1, read as the reverse complement.
AATTTTGTATCGAAACGTTTTATTCCTTGGGCATATTTGCATGAAATTTCATATAAATTGAGTTTGACTAAAATCATGAGGTACGTAATACAGCTTTTATCGAAATTCAACCCTCAAAGGGGTGAAATAAGGGATGAAAGTTTGTATAGAAACTTTTTATTCCTTGGGGATATTTGCATGAAATTTCATATAAGGTGGCTTCAGTTAAAATCATGAGGTACGTATTACAGCGTTTATCGAAATTCAACCCTCACAGGGGAGAAATGAGGGATGAAATTTTGTATCGAAACGTTTTATTCCTTGAACATATTTAGTGTGGCCAAAATAAAGAGTTATGTATCACATTTTTTTCAAAATTTAACCTCTAAAACGAGTTAAATAGGGGATGAACGTTTTATAAATATTAAACGCACCGGACATTCTTAAAATATTTCACACACGTATTATTTTTAAAATGTAGGCAGCCACCAAGGGAGGATTTCTCAAAATTCAACCCCTAAAGATATGAAATAGGGGATGAAAGTTTGTATGAAGCTTTTATTCCTAAGACATAATTGCATGAAATTTCATTAAATTATGTTTGGGTAATATCATGAGGTATGTATTACAGTGTTTATCAAAATTAAACCGTGAAAGGGGTGGAATAAGGGTTGACAATTTGTACAAAACTTTTTATTCCTTGGACATATTAGCATCAAATTTTGTAAGAGTTGAAGTACGGCCATAATAATGACTTACGTAGTACATTTTTTATCAATTCATTCTCTAGGTTTTAAAATAAGGGATGAAAGTTTTATGATAACGCACAGAACGTACCCTTAAGACATACTTAAAATTTCACACGTATTCTTTTTATGACGTAGGCATCGACCAAGGGAAGGTTTTTCAAAATTCGTATGAATAATAAAATTCCACCACCAATATTACAACATTTATCAAAATTTAACCCTCAAAGGGGTGACATAAGGGAAAAACTATCATAGTTTATATGAAACTTTTTATTTCTTGTACATATTTGCATCAAATTTTGTAGAAATTGAGTACGGCCTAAATAATGAGTTATGAGTACATTTACTTCCAAAATGTAACCCTAAGAGGGTAATATGACATTCTTAAATTGTCACACACGTATTCTTTTTATGACGTAGACATATTCACTAAGGACGGATTTCTCAAAATTCAACGCCTAAAGAAAATATGTATGAAAGTGTGTATTATGATATGAAACTTTTTATTCCTTGGACATATTTGAATGAAATTTCGTATAAATTGAGTACGGCTAATATGTGTAATGAGTTATGTGTTTCAGTGTTTTTTTTTTCAAAATACATCGTCTAATGTAGTAAAATAAGGGAAAAAAGTTTGTGTGAACATTTTTATTTCTTGTAACATATTTGCTTTTAACTTTGTAGGATATGAGTACGGAAAAAATAATGAGCTATGTAAAACAGAGTTTTCCTAAATTTAATCCCAAAGTGTATGAAAAGTGGGTATGAAAATTTTATATATTAAAAATAATATTACGCACAGGAGACATTGTATTTACATGTGTGAAAATGTAAGTATATATATATATATTTTATGAAGCAAACAAGAAAGAACGATATTTTTCAAATTCATACTAGGTACGTAATAGTGGATAAAATTTTGTACGGACTTTTTAACCCTTGGACATGTTCTAAAGACTATAACGAAAAGCTTTGACGGACTACTTTTGTTTTAATAACGTCTAGGCTGTGAATGACGTTCACAGTCTAAGTAGAGAGATACTCTAAGGCAAGGGTCAGCAACAGGCGGACCGCGGTCCGTATCCGGACCGCGAAGGATCGAACCTCGGACCGCCAATAAAAAATATTGTATTGTAAGCCAAGTATACATTTTAAAATGTAAATAATGTACACTGTACCTTCATTAATTTAAATAATATTTTTTTGCCATATAGAATCTACCTTAGTAAATAACTTGTTTGCGCCATAATATGGCAAAAAGTATGCAATACAACGCGGCGTAGTGCCACGCCTAAAACGGCAAAAAACCGATCGAGACTCGCGGAAACATGCGATCGAGAAGAGGCCCTTTATTGGTCGAGCCGCGGGTCCTTCCGTGTGATTGGTCCGCGCCGCGACTCGCGCCCGCGGATCACCCCATGACGCGGAGGCACTTTCGCCCGCAGTCCAAAAACAACCCTTGTCACGTGCGCACGCGTCGCGGTCGCCGCGCCCGCGCATCCAAATATCGGCGGTATCGACCCTCGGCGCCGGCGTCATATCGGGCGCCTGAGCACACTTTGGACCCCGGACCACCTCGGATCCTCGGGAAAGCCGTATTGGGGTAAGTGGTGCACCCGTTGTCGTATTTGCTTACATATTGCAGTATTGGCGAACGGCCCCGGCTGAAACAAGTGATCCGCGGGCGCGAGTCGCGGCGCGGACCAATCACACGGAAGGACCCGCGGCTCGACCAATAAAGGGCCTCTTCTCGATCGCATGTTTCCGCGAGTCTCGATCGGTTTTTTGCCGTTTTAGGCGTGGCACTACGCCTAAAAACGGCAAAAAACCGATCGAAATTGACTACCTGGGGATGCAAATGAGTTGCTGGTAGCCGTGCGAGTAGTTGCTTGGAATTACTAGACCATTTTATGCGATGACTATTCAGCTCCTCCCCCCAAACCTTAACGTACTCATCGGATCGAACAAAATCATATAGTTCTTTAAGATAAGATCGGGCTCCAATGAAATTAGTACCGTTATCTGACATAATTTGTTGTACTGGACCACGTCTAGCCAGGAATCTTTTCAGAGCGTTCAAGAATGAGTTTGTACTTAAATCTGGAGCTATTTCAACGTGCGTGCATCTTGTCGTGAGACACAAAAAAACTGCCACATATGCCTTTTGAGTCTTTATACCTCGCCCACGAGATAATGTTATATTTATTGGACCAAAATAATCAACCCCCGTCTGAGCAAATGGCTTCGTAACTTGTAATCTACATTCTGGTAAATTTGCCATGACTGGAGCGTTAAAAGGTTGAGGACGAACTCGAAAACAGACATTACAGGCGTGCACCCGAGATCGTACAATGCTGCGGCCAGATAATATCCAAAATGTCTGTCTAAGAATTGACAATAACAAATGTGGACCGGTATGACAATTTTTGCGATGCATATGATCGATAATAAGATTTACCACATGGTCTTTTTTCGGCAATAGAATAGGATGTTTGTGATCAAAGGTAATGTTGGCTTTTTCTAACCTACCTCCAACTCGTAAGACGTTAGCTACCAAAATCGGACGCAGGTTTTGCACCGACTTCCTACAAACCTTATTTTCCCGAATGGCTTCAATTATGTCGCGAAAATACACCGTTTGCACCGCTCTAATAAGCAGTTGTATACCTCCACATTCAGACTGAAAAGGGTACAGACGTGAATTTATTATGCGCAAAATCGCGGGTAGCCCCTTTGAAATCGGTCACTTTGGCCCGTCTGGAACTCTGCGGAGCAGTATTGTTGGCCAAGTTAGTCAAGGTAGTGATTCATACGTACGAGTCGCGTTGGAAAATTCGGCGAGTTTTGCATTTACCGATTCTACAGTGGTATTGCATTGGATTCATTCTAGTCCTCACCGGTGGAAGGCTTTCGTGGCCAATAGAGTCGCGCAGATTCAAGAAAATCTAAGTTCGGATAGCTTCCATCATATTTCTGGAAAAGAAAACCCGAGCGATTGTCTGTCCCGTGGTCTTACTCCAGCACAGCTTTTAGAACACCCGCTGTGGTTCAAAGGTCCTTCCTGGATCGCACAACCGTTGGAAACGTGGCCAATACAGCCATTTAAACCAGCCGAGACCATTGTTGCCGAAGCTAAACCGGCCGTAGTGTTAACGACAACAAAAACAAATCCGCCTGTTCTATATCAATTATATCAACCCCCGTCTGAGCAAATGGCTTCGTAACTTGTAATCTACATTCTGGTAAATTTGCCATGACTGGAGCGTTAAAAGGTTGAGGACGAACTCGAAAACAGACATTACAGGCGTGCACCCGAGATCGTACAATGCTGCGGCCAGATAATATCCAAAATGTCTGTCTAAGAATTGACAATAACAAATGTGGACCGGTATGACAATTTTTGCGATGCATATGATCGATAATAAGATTTACCACATGGTCTTTTTTCGGCAATAGAATAGGATGTTTGTGATCAAAGGTAATGTTGGCTTTTTCTAACCTACCTCCAACTCGTAAGACGTTAGCTACCAAAATCGGACGCAGGTTTTGCACCGACTTCCTACAAACCTTATTTTCCCGAATGGCTTCAATTATGTCGCGAAAATACACCGTTTGCACCGCTCTAATAAGCAGTTGTATACCTCCACATTCAGACTGAAAAGGGTACAGACGTGAATTTATTATGCGCAAAATCGCGGGTAGCCCTTTGAAATCGGTCACTTTGGCCCGTCTGGAACTCTGCGGAGCAGTATTGTTGGCCAAGTTAGTCAAGGTAGTGATTCATACGTACGAGTCGCGTTGGAAAATTCGGCGAGTTTTTGCATTTACCGATTCTACAGTGGTATTGCATTGGATTCATTCTAGTCCTCACCGGTGGAAGGCTTTCGTGGCCAATAGAGTCGCGCAGATTCAAGAAAATCTAAGTTCGGATAGCTTCCATCATATTTCTGGAAAAGAAAACCCGAGCGATTGTCTGTCCCGTGGTCTTACTCCAGCACAGCTTTTAGAACACCCGCTGTGGTTCAAAGGTCCTTCCTGGATCGCACAACCGTTGGAAACGTGGCCAATACAGCCATTTAAACCAGCCGAGACCATTGTTGCCGAAGCTAAACCGGCCGTAGTGTTAACGACAACAAAAACAAATCCGCCTGTTCTATATCAATTAAGTCAACGGATATCCTCATGGTCAAAATTGGTTCGTATAGCAGCCTATGTGTTAAGGTTTGCAACCAAGGTTAAAGTTAGAGGTCCATTGGCAGTAGAAGAGTTAGACAGGGCCGAATTGGCTATTATTATTAGAGCGGTGCAAACGGTGTATTTTCGCGACATAATTGAAGCCATTCGGGAAAATAAGGTTTGTAGGAAGTCGGTGCAAAACCTGCGTCCGATTTTGGTAGCTAACGTCTTACGAGTTGGAGGTAGGTTAGAAAAAGCCAACATTACCTTTGATCACAAACATCCTATTCTATTGCCGAAAAAAGACCATGTGGTAAATCTTATTATCGATCATATGCATCGCAAAAATTGTCATACCGGTCCACATTTGTTATTGTCAATTCTTAGACAGACATTTTGGATATTATCTGGCCGCAGCATTGTACGATCTCGGTGCACGCCTGTAATGTCTGTTTTCGAGTTCGTCCTCAACCTTTAACGCTCCAGTCATGGCAAATTTACCAGAATGTAGATTACAAGTTACGAAGCCATTTGCTCAGACGGGGGTTGATTATTTTGGTCCAATAAATATAACATTATCTCGTGGGCGAGGTATAAAGACTCAAAAGGCATATGTGGCAGTTTTTTTGTGTCTCACGACAAGATGCACGCACGTTGAAATAGCTCCAGATTTAAGTACAAACTCATTCTTGAACGCTCTGAAAAGATTCCTGGCTAGACGTGGTCCAGTACAACAAATTATGTCAGATAACGGTACTAATTTCATTTGAGCCCGATCTTATCTTAAAGAACTATATGATTTTGTTCGATCCGATGAGTACGTTAAGGTTTGGGGAGGAGCTGAATAGTCATCGCATAAAATGGCAAATGATTCCTGAATGGCCCACATTTTGGAGGAGGATGGGAAGCGACAGTGAAAGCCTTTAAATCGCATCTATTCCGAGTCCTCGGCGATCAAATATTAACCTACGAAGAACTTTTAACGGTACTGTGTCAGATAGAAGCCATTTTAAATTCGAGACCTTTGGGCATAACTCTTAGTTCTGATCCCTCAGAACCCGTAGCACTGACCCCAGCTCATTTTCTACACATGACCCCACTAAGCTCATTGCCAGCCGCCCCGGTTGAAGAAACCCGGACTTCCCTGTTGTCCAGGTATTTGCTCCTGGATCAAATAGTGCAATCTTATTGGCGCCGGTGGAGTCAGGAATATTTGCACACATTACAAGTTCGAGGAAAGTGGTTAACCGACACCGAACCCGTCAAGAAAGGCACGGTTGTGATAATAATGCAACGAAACACCGCTCCTTTGCATTGGCCGCTAGGTATCATTCAGAAAGTTTTCTCCGGAGAAGACAGTAGAACTAGGGTAGCATTAGTTCGTTCAAAATCTGGGACTATGATGCGGCCCATTGTGCGACTTTGTCCAGTACCATCTCAGTAAATCCCTGTGGTTGGGAGTAAAACTTTGTAAATATTTATGTTAGTTGTTAATTGTATGTAAAGTATATTCAATCCTTTTGGTTAAATTGTTGTTGATCTCCTACCTGATAGTCTTATTATTCACCTATAACACTACACATAGTACACAACACATTACCTTTAGATCGGAACATTCATTATTCATTACACTAGTTTGATAGTTACAACTTTAATTGAAAGAGACCCTTTCAAGCCGGGGCTGTTGTTTGCGCCATAATATGGCAAAAGTATGCAATACAACGCGGCGTAGTGCCACGCCTAAAACGGCAAAACCGATCGAGACTCGCGGAAACATGCGATCGAGAAGAGGCCCTTTATTGGTCGAGCCGCGGGTCCTTCCGTGTGATTGGTCCGCGCCGCGACTCGCGCCCGCGGATCACCCCCCATGACGCGGAGGCACTTTCGCCCGCAGTCCAAAACAACCCTTGTCACGTGCGCACGCGTCGCGGTCGCCGCGCCCGCGCATCCAAATATCGGCGGTATCGACCCTCGGCGCCGGCGTCATATCGGGCGCCTGAGCACACTTTGGACCCCGGACCACCTCGGATCCTCGGGAAAGCCGTATTGGGGTAAGTGGTGCACCCGTTGTCGTATTTGCTTACATATTGCAGTATTGGCGAACGGCCCCGGCTGAAACATAACTGATTTTTCTATTAAATATTTTCCGCAAAGCGGCTAACAGAAACTCCACACTTTCAAATACACGCTCCTATTCGCCACCGCACGCTGGCTCGCTGTCCGTGGACACGAACGTGGAACGCGGTCCCCGCCGAAGATAACTCCTCGAAGAGCATCTCTGTTCAGTAAGTACTAGAGAACGCAGACCGAAGAGAGGCAGAGACCCGTATCCGCGGGTGGCTCTTTATGGACAGCAACAAAGAAAGATTGGGAATAAGCTTTTGCTTCGTCTGGGAACGGAAACGAGCCCGTTTGTCACTTGGATTGTCTTGCCTGGTCAATGGCAGTACCGCAAAAGTCCCAATGAAGAGGGAAACCTACGACGTAATGTGTGCGAGGTAGACGGCCATCGATTTCGGGGCGAAAGTGTGATCGAAAAATAACGATTTCATTAATAGAGTACTCAAAAGGTCGAACGCCTTGCACGTACGCAAGAGCGCTGCTCGCACATCTGAGCAGAAGTGCTGGTAAACATCATCATCATCAGGTTGTCATATACGAAGATAGGGGGAAAATCTGAGCTTCCGCAGACCCCTTTGCACGATCAAACAAATGCAACTGATATAACTACACATACCTGTTCCTAGTTTGACCATCCAAACCAGCTCCGAAAAAGCCCAGCAGAGGATAGCCGCGGCCAACCAACGACGGAGCCATGGTGTCACGCACTTTATGCCTTCTTCGAATTTATATCCCCACTGACAGCGACAAGACAAGTCAATCTCAAGATCTGCGAAAACATCATGCAGTCCTATAAGTTAGGAAGTGAAAACCTCGTAAAAGCGAAACTCGAGGAGACTGAAGCAGTCGTTTACTATAATGTCACTTCCCGGGTCATCAAGAGAAAAGGGAAGAGTGCAGAAAATGGCTTTGTGACACTGAGCAAAAAAGAGATGGAGCGCGTGGGAAGATCTGTTTATGCGACACCTCCAAACGACGCAATTGTAGTTAATGCCCGATGCACCAAGATTATGCTGGACTATAAAATCCTAGAGATGGCCAAGACCATCAAAGAGAACGTCAAATCTGATTAGGAAAACTGGGCGATACCGAGAATACAGTCAGTCAACGGAGTTCTAGGAAGTGGAAAGACAACATGGGTGATTATAAACTTCGACGTAGATAAGGACACCATCATCACCACAACGACTGAAGCACCAAAAGATCTAAGAGAAAAGCTATCGCACCGTATTTGAATCAAACCTGATCAAAACCAGAGTGCGAACCATGGCTTCTGCTCTGGTAAATGGTTTCGGAACGCATTCAGTTTCAGTTGCTTTATGGTGGACGAAGCTCTCATGAACCATTTTGGAGCCATTGTGTTCTGACACACTGCCAAATTGTTCAATTTGTCAAAGGCTTCGCTTCAAATGGAAATAATTGATATTCAAGAAGATGTATCTTTGCAAATGTATAAAACTGTATACTTATAGTTTTATTTTGTAATGGCTCAAAGTCAAGTCGTCAAGTTACTAAAAATTCGCTGTAACTATAAAAAACTTGATCGATAAGCCAGCACTTTAATCTGTTTTTGAAGCTGCCAAAACTTGGGGCCGATATAACTATTTTCGGAAGAGTGTTATAAACTTCCGGTCCCATAATGTGAGTCAACTTCTGTGACCTCGTGAGAGAGTGTGGTATAACATCCAACTTGTCGGCGTTGCGTATGTTACGAGAATGTTTCTCTCCTCGCGTGTTGTACGATTCTAGATTATTTCTGACATACACAGCCAATTGGTATATCAAGATAGCAGGTAACGTAAATATCCCAAGCTCTTTGAAGTATGGTCTTACGGATGTACATTGCGATACGCCAATGATGGCATGTACGGCACGTTTTTGGGCGCGGAACGTACGCTCCCAGTCGGCAGCGCGCGCGTATAGCTCGGCGCCGTATTGTAACCGAGAATGCACTGTGGCGAAGTAACATGCACGTGACACTTCCGCAGACACCACTGGGATACTCGTCTTAGCGCAAAACACGCTCTTCAGTCCTTTTATTACTGTATAAAATTAGAGAAGCTTGGAACCCACAACACAGGTAGCCCTAGTGTGGGGTTCAGTTCACACTAACACAACATGTATTTGTTTTTGTATTTTCTTCTTGTAAGAAACGTGTGCCATATCTTGTGTTTTTGTTTATGTCTCGTTATTGCCACAATAAAAAAAAATCATTTTTATTTTTATCAATAGAATTTTGGGCCAAACACATCTCAGAAAAATATGGAAATCGCAAAAAACTAGCTATCAATTTGGCTACTTTGTTTGGTTCGACTTATGTATGTCATTTGGGTCATCATTCTCAATTTTTTTTTTTTGAACAATTAGGTTTCGAGATTAACCGACTCCCAATTACTCGTAGAAGACACACGTCGAATTTGCTATTCTTCTCGAGGACCAAACTATATAGAACTAGCTCAAGAGGATCGGTGTAATTTGTCGCATTGATTTTAGGTCTTGTGTTATAATTACAAGTTGAGTTTGATACCGTACAATAAATTAGTAGCATTTTTTAATTATTACCAAGTTACAGCTGGTCTAATCGGGAGAACGGCGACTGCCGATCCGGAGACCCTGGGTTCAAAACCAAGTGCACCACTGTCTTTTCGAAGTCATGTTCATAATGCCGCTAACTTAAAATGGCGAAGGAAAACATCGTGAGGACACCGACATGTACCTAGAACCTTTCGAAGTCATGTGTCATCCACCAATCCGCATTGGGCTAGCGTGGTGGAGTATGGTCTTGGATCTCTCCTTGCGAGGGAAGGCCCCTAACCACGAGGTTCAGCAGTAGGAACATTTAGTGGGTTGTTTAAGCAATTATTATCACTAGCTTTTTTCTGGACCGCGTTAAAATTTCTGCACTTCATCCGGACCCCGCCTAAAACTACTTGCCGACCCCTGCTCTAAGGCGTTGCCTGAATGGATTTTTCATGATGATTACAACGCTGGTGTATCCAAATTGAGACTGAATCGGTTTCTTCTAGGATAGCAAGCTCTACCATAGACCACATAATCACTTAACTTTAGGCGACATTGCGGTCAAGAGTAAACCTATTATAGCAGTTAAAACATTTATTTGCATGAACATTAAAAATAATGAGCGTATTAGTTTTCCAAAATTCAACCCCTGAGATGGTAAAATAGGGAATTAAAATACATAATAACGCATAAACTACCCTTAGGCCTATTATAGACGAGCATTAGTTATGTTATTATTTGACGCTCATGCTATCAAAGTAGGAATCTACACTAAAAACTTACTGAACGCGAGCGAAGCCGCGGGTTAAAGCTAGTACTTATATATTTTTAAATACATGTTTACATAGAAAATTACCCAGGCACAGTACAAATATTTGAATTCATCACGCAAACATTTGCACTGGGTGGGGATCGAACCCACGACCCACGGCTTCGCAGCCTCAATACCTTTTCAAAACCAAACACTTCCTACTATTATTATAAATACGAAAGTTCGTGATGATGGAATCGTTTCAATAGCCTTTCACACAAAAACTACTGAACGGATATGAATAAAACTTTTTTACATAGGTAATAAATAGTCTGGAATAACATAGGCTATTTGTATCCCGAGAACAAAACAGGATCAGAAACTACTTCAGAATTTGGACTCAAGATTCAAATAGCTACTTGACACCGTGCTGGTATAGGCTTCATCATCATCAGCCGCAAGACGTCCACTGCTGAACATAAACCTCCCCTCTAGAATTCCACAACGAACGGTCCTGCGCAACCTGCAACCAGCGGTTTCCAGCGACCTTTATGAGGCCATCCGTCCATCTAGTGCGAGGCCGTCCAACACTGCGTCATGCGTTATGGGCATACGTGTTGCTTACCACCAGGTGCATGTTTTGCTCCTATCATAACTCATCTCTACAAAAATAATAAAAATTAATCCAAGATTTGTTTGTATAGCTCGTAAAACTTTTTTTATAAAGTGTGACGAAACAATCAAGGCGCGTCCCTAATGGTACGCAACATACCTACCACATAACAGCTCAGTGACACGCAATTATTGAAACATGAAGAGTCCTAATCATTACTTAACACTACTCTGCGTCATTCGGAGATATTAAATGTTTTATCTTTTTTTTTTTTTTTTTTTTTTATTCATTAATTTTATAGGGGCTTTTAGACTACAAGTCTATGCCAGCCCCATCGTAACCTAATAAACCATATTTACAATATTTTAATTAATTACTAACTATGAGGATATAATAAGCCAACTAGGTAAATTAATTGTCGAGCAGGAATGATTTCGAGCTCGGAGAAAACAATCCGCCAGCCCATAAATCATTCCTGCTTCTTTAGAATTAGGGTTAGATAACATTGCTTGAATTACGCCTACATTGGACAAGCTGACGTTTAGTTCCAGAAAAATACGTTCTCTTTCAATCTGATTCCGGACACACTCCATCAATACATGATATACATCTTCAGGCTTGCCACACTCCTCACAGTTGGGTGATGGTTCTTTTCCTATCATAAATCCGAAAGCATTTAATGGAATGTGACCGGAACGTAATCTATGCGCAATTACAACTAGTTTGCGACTGATAGCACCTAAGAACCAAGGCGATCGATGCGGCTGATTTTGCATAGTTTTGTACCAGATTCCAGCAGATTTAGATCGTTCATTAAAGTATTCTGTCCAAAGGTCTGTACATAGTTTTTTATACTTAGCTAGATATTCTGTGTGAGTAGGTACAATGTACAGTTCGGGGCCGTTAGTAGCTCCAAGTTTTGCAAAGCGATCAGCCGATTCGTTACCAGCAAGCCCAATGTGTGATGGTATCCATTGTAGTTTAACATTAACTTGCATTGACTTCAGTATTTCTAGTTTCCGAAGAATATCATACGCAATAGGAATACATCGACTACCCGTAACGCTTTTAGATATGTGTTGTAAACTACTTTTACTGTCTGTCAGTATAACAACATTATCCCGCACAAAATATTGGACGTAGGACAGAGCCGCAGATATGGCGAATAACTCCAAAGTCATTATACATATCGGCGACTCGTTCCTATAGAACTCCACATATTTAGAAGTTGCATCGTAAAATGCTATGCCTGAAGAAGACGAAGCAGCACTCTTCGACCCATCTGTATATATTTTATGACAGTTTGTATATTTTCTATCTAACTCATCTAAAACACTAATCTTTAAAGCCTCCTTATTATAGTCTTTTTTTGCGTTCTGAACACATTCCATATTGTCAGTTACATACTTGCGTACATCTATGCTAGTTATCCACTCCTTCAGTTTAAACATGTCTAATGGATCAGACGATATATATTTAAGATGTTTAATTGTGTCATATGTTGTCACAAGCAAGGGTTTCTTTTTGTACGTCCAATACCTAGCATACTTAATGGGGCAAAGAGCACTGAATTCATCAAGCAGTGCTGTAATCGAATTATTCCTCCTAGATCTAGACTTCAGACAATATTTGTAAGCTAAATATTTTCTACGAATATACAATGGCGGAATACCTACTTCACTCTCCATAACATGTATAGGTGTTGATTTAATAAATCCGCCGATAATTCTTAATGCTTGATTCTGCACTTTATCAAGCTTACTGACATGACATTTTGCACTGTTATCGAAAAGGAAAGAACCAAAATCTATTCTACTTCTGATGAGGCTTATGTATAGCCTTCTTAAGTGTTTTGGATGAATACCCCATCCGCTTCCTGCCAAAACCTTCAAAATATTTAGATATCTTTCTGTTTTTTCGCTGACTTCTCGGATGTGCCTGTTCCAGAGAAGTGAACGATCCAACCAGATTCCTAGATACCTTATGTTTTCACTTGATTTTAGTAATGTTTGATTTATTTTAAGTTCTATAACATTTTTTCTACGTCCTCTGCTAAATAAACAAAAATTCGACTTCGTTGCAGAAACTTGTAAGCCTAATTTGTTAAGAATTTCAACAATGGTGTTCAGCGCTAATTGTACCTCAAATATACACTTACTTATACTTTTGTCACAGAAATATATCACAAAATCATCGGCGTATTGACTTATTTTTGTATTGACAGATTTACATATTTCAGATGCCATATAATTAAATAATAAAGGAGAGAATGGATCCCCTTGAGCTAATCCTTTTGAGGTCCATCTGACGAGTTTATCTTCATCATTACTATTTATCATCAAATGTCTTTCAGAAAGAAACTCCCATATGTAATTACATATTGTACTGCCTACTTTAATGCCATCTAATTTTTTAACTAAAGATTCAATCACGACATTATTATATGCGTCTTCTATATCAATAAAACAGGCCAATGTTGGTATATTTTTGGTAAGGCCTAATTGAATGGTAGTCACTAGTTGTGTTACTGAATCTAAACAAGATTGTGCTTTCCTAAAACCAGTTGTGTTATTGGAGAGTAAATTATGATGTTCTGCATACCATTCAAGTCTTTTGGCAATCATATTGTGAAGGATTTTGCATAAACAAGAAATTAGTGAAATGGGTCGTAGTTTAAAATCTGTATTTGAGTTACTATTGATTTTTGGTATGGGTACTATAGTGATATCTCCATTGGTGAGGTATGACACCAGTTCTAAATATTTTATTGTACAATTGTAACAAATGATATTTACCTGTTTCTGGAAGATTAAATATCATGGAGAAGGTGATGTTATCAGCGCCTGGAGCCGTATCTTTCTTTTAAGACAAGCTTCTAATTCTTGACAGCTAAAATCCTTCTCTAATAGATTATTGGAAGATACAAACATAGGTTTAGGCATTCTAGTGTAGTCAGGAGCTAAAGTGGAGAGTAATTCTATTTTCTTAGATTTTGGTGCCATAGTTTTTGTTGACGGTAACCTTTTATCCACCTCATTTTTCTCCACATATCAGACAAAGAAGTATCTTCGTTAATTGAATCACAAAACTACGAAAACTAGCTGACTTTGCCTTAGATATTTCAGATCTAGCTGCCAAGGTCTTTTCTTTTAAAAGATTGTAGTTATACGGAGTGGGGTTACGTCGAAAGGTACTTAATGCCAATCTCCTTTCAGTTACCAATTTAGAAAGAGCAGTACTCAGTAAGGTTCTTCGGAACGAACTTGCTTGCAGGATTGTTACTAGTTTTAAACCAGGGTATACTCTGCTCAACGGCTTCGTTTAAAGTGTTAATAAATGTGTCATAAGAAGTTTGTATAAGCTCAGTGTCACTAATAGGAGATGAAGATATCAGTGATTGTTCTATGAAATCTTTATATATAGACCAATCGGCTTTTTTGAAATTACGTTTCCTTGTAAAATGCAACTTATCAACATAATTTACTGAAACTCTTATCATCATGTGATCACTACCTAGATTCTCGTTAAGCACTTCCCACTTTAAATCTACTGATATGTCTGCTGAAGCGAAGGTGATATCCGGGGACGATTTTTGCAAATTACCATTTACAAGTCTCATTCGAGTTAAACTACCTGTATTCAGAGAAATGTAGCCATGATCTAAACTAGAATCGAAAACATTAGCTCCTCGTGGATCGTTTTATAAGACCAATTGGTATGATGTGCATTGAAGTCGCCCCTATCAGTGTTTTGTTAGGAAACAATGAGAATAACTCGTCCCAATCCGCCTGTGAAGTAATAACAGAATTCGGACAATAAACGGAGATTATATTTTTAATGTACTTACAATTTAAGATTTTCACTGATACAACTTCGATTCCAGGATTCCTAAGCCTAATTTCGTTCACCTCTGTATGGAGAGATTTATGTGTCAAAATGGCAACTCCTCCCCATGGATCCATTCTATCCTTTCTAAATACTTTATAGTTACTAATTTTCAAACTAATGTCTTCCGTCAACCAAGTTTCACTTAAGATGGCTATATGTATCTTATTTTGTTGTAAACTACATTCAAAATCCGTAATCTTATTTTTGATACTTTGCGAATTCCATTGAACTATGTTAACAAAACTGCACATTTTACGGACTAAATCCATGTCTGAGCATGGCTAATAGTTTCGTAAAATAATCCCCGTTTCTAAACATTTCAGCTACCAATAAATAACATTCTTCAAATATTAAATTTAAAACATCCGTAATTTTTTCACTCACCGATTTGCTTGACATAATTATTTCTTTGACTTTGATAAAAAACTTGCTAAAATTAAACTTCTCGCTTTTAGGCACATTTTCGTTCACACATTTACTATTGTCCTCTTGATAACTATGTTTCCTGCTAAGTGTGCTTCTCTTCTTTTTCCTCTTCTTCCTGCGATCTTCCTGTTGAACTCCATTTTCTGCTCCCAAATGTTCCAAAGATTCATTGTTAGAGTTTAGTTCATTTAAAAATTCATCTTCATTTTGTTTCCCAAGATTCAAAACTTCTTTATAGCTACGGCTATATATAGGTATGCTAAAACCAGACTGCTTCTGTACACAGGTTGTTACAGTATCTTCGCTTTCTATAAAATCGCAATTTTCTTTTTCCAAGTAATGCGACAATGCTTTTTTGTAGGTGCATTGCTCTTTGCTCATAATTTTTCGTATCTCTTTTTCTTTTTTAAACATCGGACATAGAGATTTCTGTATAGACATGTGAGCCCCTTTACAGTTGACGCACCGGTAGCTTTTAGTCTCACAGTTTTCGTGGTTAAGGCCACATTTCGGGCAGATGATCTTTTTGATAGGACAAAACTTTTTAATGTGCCCGTATTTCCAGCATCCAGCACACTGCGAGACCGGGAAGGTATATGGTTCCACTGTAAACCTGCAACCGTATGCTGAGACATACGGAGGTAGAGTGGATGACCTGAAGCACAAGCGAATGGTTTCGCTGTCCGTCCAGGTTCCTTCACTTGTTTGTCTCTTCAGTCTCTTAATTGTAATAATCGCAACATCGCTTTCAAAAGTGTTTACTAGCTCTTCTGGGGTTAATTCAAGATCTATATTTCTGACTATTCCATATGTCGCGGTCATTTGGTCAGTACGTTGGCAACGGTACCCTTTTTGCACGAATTCTTCACAATTTAGCAACTTATTTGCTTCTTCTTTGTCGTCGAATGTCACAACGGCCTTATAACTGCTCTTGTATTTAATCTTAACAATGTTCACGATTTTTAAGTTGCTAAGCAGTTTAGCAAAGGCTATTTGCTTAGGAAGCGGCTCCATAGACGTGACACTAACTTCAAAGTTTTCGGTTGCTAAAAACGCAGAACCGCTCTTTCTCTTAGTAATTCTTCTTGATTTTCTCGTGCTCATCTCGGTAAATTCTTCTTCTTCGTCATCTTGATCGTTTTTCAAGCGCTTGAGTCGCTGTAATTGCGCGTCAGACAAAAGGTCGTCAGAGGTTATTGACCCCCGCCGCTTGCCGTTTCTTTCAATGTCACTCGCCATAGCGGCGCCGGCGCGCCTTATTTTATTTCGTTGTGGGTAGTCTATAAAATATATGAGATTGATAAACGTGCACTCCTCGCGAAGTGTGGCGTGCGAATGATGTTTTATCTTTGTGGTCCATAATTTCACTGGAAACATTGCCCTTCACACATTGGAACACAGTACTGTAATGTTTTCACATTACTGCTTGAACAGCAACAAGTTATTAAATTATTATTTTTTAATAAAGAGTTTCGGAACGAGCTGGGCATGTGCCTAATGCAAAACTTAAGTGCAACATGTCTGCCACATACCAGCACAGTGACATGCAGCTATTGGAACATAAAGAGTCAAAATCATTACCTAGCACTGCACTGCGCTCGTCACCCAGAGATCTAAGATGTTTTTTTTTCAACGATTTTAGTATGATTTGACTTTATCTCAGGAATGTTGTACAAATACAAATACAAAAATCTTTATCCCTGTTTGCAGGTAAGATAAGGTGATACAAAACGTTTTAATAATTGACCCATACAAACTGGCCTCTTCTTCTAGAGGCATGCAATATGTCTGGCAACACAGTTCCCATTGGTCTGAATTTATACAATGATAATAATAGTCAGCTGATAAAGTCTTCTTCTTCTTATTTCATTTTTAACTTTTAATCGGTTGTATCATATTATATGTCATCTGATTCAACGTCTATTAGTTTCTGGCTTCTATCCAGTTGTGCTATGTTAGTGTGAAATGTTTGGTGAGCACAATTACGCCAACGTCTTGTGCTTCAGCAGGATGCTGTTATGGACTTTGACAAATTATAGTTTCGTGTAGAATCCAAGGTCTTGCAGTAGTAGCTCTTGCAGTTCAGCCGTGTGAGCAATGTCGAAGAATATCATTATGTATAGAAAAATCAAAAATAATCATTCAATATGTATATAATAAAAAAAATGTCAGTGTGTATAAAAGAATGTCAACATGTATAAAATTTAAATAAAATTTTTCACAATATATTCAGAGTAATCTGATTAAGCCTGTCAGTTACAATATATTATGTGTTATATCTCTCAGAGCCCTTAATTTCTCTGGGAATATTGCCCTTCAAACCGGAACACAGTACACACTTATCCCAATTTTGAAATACCAACATTAATAGAGGTATGTTTCAATTTGAAAGACGCGACGTTTGATTTGATGTACAAGTAAATACAACCCCACCGAAATTACCCGATACCGTGGTATGGTACCAATTTACGGTTGACAATGATAAGTCGTTCGCCGCCGTTTGAAACGTTGCTAATTAAGATGAATGTACGGAAGCGAGTCAAGCTGTATTGTTTCCTTGAAAGAACGAACCTTTTTCCGGAGATGCTTTGTTGCCAATGGAGGCTTTGGAAGCTGCATTGACGGAATAATTGGTCGGAAAATCGGGCAGTTTGTGTCAGCATCGAGAATATAAATCAATGCGTTTCTGGTCTTGTACTTTCTCTTTTTTTTTTACTTTATAGTTAAGCGACGATGCGGTCAACAATGGAGCGTGTTTACCTAGAAGAAACCGATTCACTCTCGATTTGAAGACACCAAAATTATAACTATCGGGAAAAACCCTCTCAGGCAACTTATTCCACAGCCTAGACGTTCTTATCACAAACGTAGAGTCAAACCTCTTCGTCCGTGTCTTTGGAATATCCACCATGAAACGGTGCCGCTTCTTCGAGTTACGAGAATCAGTTCCTGCAGATCAGTTGCACACTCTCCGAAATGTATCCGATAAGGTACCAATTCTCTCTTACAAAAACTTAACTCAATCACAATTATATGAAAATATTTATGCTGCATTTGAGTACGTAAAATATCATGAATGAAAAAATTTAAGACAATTTATACCTAAATTGAGAGTGAATCGTTTTTTTTAGGTAAATACTAAACACGTTCCATTATAGGCTGCTTCGTCGTTTAACATGAGACAAGATAGCAGTTAAGTGTAAACCTAAAAATGTAAAAAGAGCATCAAAATTTAATTTTAATTATTAGATCTATGGGTCTATGGACAATTCAAGTATGGTCAGTACAAGGTATATACGTGAAGTGTAGTTAGTTTACTTTTCGTGTTTTTTAGTTGTTTTAGTATGCAGTGAACTGATGTGAACAGTGAACGGAAATATACTGTATCTTTGTCTGACATCCCTGCTAGAAGGCTAGATCCCCTCGGGGTTTCCATCTCATTTAGACTGTCTCTGATGCTTCTGCAGTCAATTTTGAACTTTCTAGTGTATAAATAAGGTTCATTAGAAAAAAACGTTGGTGATCATTTCGCATACAAATACTTTATTTACCAAAATTACGCCTACGTACTTATAAAATACTGTAATAAAATACTTGTTTTTATTTTAAAATAAAAAAGTCCACTCTTACTAAGACACCCTTTACAAAAGCTTGCCAGTGAGCCTCAAACTAAACTTAAGCGTGTGTCTTGGGACTCGCGAGTGAGGTCTAAACTAAACATAGTACCTACAATATTTACATAGCAACAATACAAAGTAAATCAGTGAAACGAGTGGTCTGTAGAGAACTATAAAACCGTGCTGGGTGATCCATCAATAGCGAAAGATCCAAAAATAGCGGAACAAACCAGACGGTTGAGTAAAACACAAATAGTAGTAGTGGTAGCACTCTTGGCAAAGTCCGCCTGGGGAAGTATCACACCTTTGCCAGTTTCTGCCGCCAAGCAGTAATGTCCAACATTACTGTGTTCCGGTTTGAAGGTCAATGTTTCCAGAGAAATTGCAGGGCTTAGAGACATAACATCTTAGATCTCTGGGTGACGACCGCAGTGCAGTGCTAGGTAATGATTTGGACTTTTTATGTTCCAATAACTGCGTGTCACTGTGCTGTAGCAGGCATGTTGCTTACCATCAGGCACATGTCCAGTGTCCTCGTCACTCTTTATTTAAAAAAAAAGCATATTATAACTTATGGTAGATTCGATGAATGGGTTTCGAAACTGAAACCAAGAAGCCACCACTTCATTGAGTGCAAACTAACAGAGGCCCGTAAAGTCGCCCTTTCTGATGACGTTGTTGAAGATGCAAGGCAGGGAGTATAGAGATTAATATATACATAGGACAGAAAAGATTAGCAAAATACGTATTTTATTGGTCCGAAGGTCGTGGGTTCGATTCCCACCCAGTACAAATATTTGTGTGATGAATTCAAATGTTTGCACTGTGTCTGGGTGTTTCTATGTATAATAAGTATGTATTTACAACTATATACGTATTATATCAGCTATCTGGCCGCCATATTACAAGCTTTGCTTAGTTTGGGGTCAGATGGTGTTGCGTGCGAATTGTCCACAAATATTTATTTATTTATTTAGAGGGGAATTAATATAATTGAAACCAACTGAGCTATGAATGCTTATGATCGATCGATATACCAGTTCTAAGTTGTAATGTGATGAACATAATAATTTTAGAATTCGCCATTTTGTAAAGGTCAGTGAGTTTACCAACGTAATAACAAACGTGATCCTCAGAGGAAAGAATACATGGAGCTTATAATAGAGAGAGAAATGCGCTGTAACAAGTGGTCATTTTTAAATCTCGACGTTAAAAGATGAGTTTAATGCATTTGACATAATTGCAAAGAGCTTACATATACTACAGTTGGCACAAACGCTTTACACCGAAAGCACGGGTAGCATCTTTCTTGCCTTGTTGCTCTTGTGGAGGTGTCATACTTTTGTCACGGCCACGGGTCGCAGCACATCACTCTGTTGCCATAGAAAGTATTCACGTCATTTGCAAATTATGTTACAGTGAATTGCATAAATTAAATAGTTTTTAACAATGTTGCAAGATCAGATGAACTAATTTTTTATATAGAAATTTAATATTATTGCCAACACCTCTCTGTTTAAAAATGACCAACAAGGAAAAAGCCTCAGATCCACTTTCCAATAGAGCCCCGAAAGGTAATAAATAGTCTCGTAGAAAAGGTCCCTCGTCATCCGGCAAAGAACTAGCAAACCATAAATACCGATCACATTATAAAGACGGGATCCACTCGCGACAAAATGACGTGACAATAAACCTCCGGCGTGACACGGGCGGCTGTTCGTCCCGCCCGATGTCACGCAGTCATTTTGTCATCGGGAATAGCTCTAAACTCCTCCTCTGTGTTTTTGTACAAATAAGGGCTTAAAGTGTATAAATTGTTCTAGTTTTCATGGAAATTGGGCATGTTTTAACGAGAATTATGGCCATGATTATATGACCATAAAATTGTGTTTCCTAAATGCAGGCTGCAAAAAACAAATAACTCTTTTAAATGTAATGGTATTTGCTTCTATAATTTAATCCCAGTACAAGTAGAAGGTCTCAATGAAACTAGGTTTAAAACTGAAATAAAGAGCTACCTAATGGGCAAAGCATATTATACTTACTGTAGATGATTTTGTAAAGGACAGTAATGTTTGGAAAAGGAATATGTCGCAATTTGAACTATTGAACAAGGTTAAATAATACTGGACAATAATGTAACTTTTTATAAGTACTGTATGTATTAATTATTTAGATAATTGTATTTTGTCAAAACAAAGCCTTTTTACAGCTGCATCTGATTGACAAGGCCCCTTTTCAGCTGATTAGTTTTATTTGACATTATTTTTTGGTATTATTCTATTACAAAGATGTTTTATTTATATAGATTACTAGCGGCCCGCCCAGCCTTCGCCCGTGTTACATATATATAACCTACAGCGTTCAAGGATTACGAATATATGAAAGAACGGTAAACGATTTTTTTAAATCGGTCCAGTAGTTCCCGAGATTAGCGTGTTCAAACTATATATATGCTATAGGCTACTTTTGATCCTCGAATTATCGTGCTGTTTACTGGGTCAGAAGTGACACCTGTAGACATCTGGTGGGGATAACTAATTAAATGACGATTGATCAGTTTTCGACCAGAGAGGAAAAATGATTAAATTACTAAAATGGCTATTAAAAAATAAGGGTTAATCGTAGAAGGGTGAAAATTGAGGATTGTATGTATTTTTGTACGTTGTATCATAAAAAATAGAAATTAAAAATTTTGTAAAAAAAATAAAAAATAAATTTAGGGGTGGACTATCCCTAACATTTAGGGGGATGAAAAATAGATGTTGGCCGATTCTCATAAATACCGGATAAGCACAAAAAAATTCATCAAAATCGGTCAAGCCGTTTCGGAGGAGTATGGCAACGAAAACTGTGACGCGAGAATTTTATATATTAGATGTACCTACACTGAATAATGATCTATAATTTAATTGTAAGTGACGTTACCAAGTGTTATTTTGAAAAAAAATCTGATCGGATTGTCGTGAAATATTTTTTTAATTCGTGATGAATATCGTAATTGCAACAGTCCCAACAGTCCATACGTAAGGATATTTGGATGTTTGTTCTCTTTCATACAAAAAACACTGAATGAACCTCGTTATGTTCTTGCGAACCTTGCGAGTTGCTGACCAAGCGTCTGCCCCTTCGCAGGATCGGGCGACATCACGGCATGCCACCCAGAAACGCAGAGTTGCGTCTAGGTTAGATTATAACTTATTAGATATCTAATGTATAATATAATGTATTAAGCAAATTTAGTCTGAATAAACTCTTCGGCTCATCTAGACGTAGGTATTTAGTATTAATTTAATTTTAAAATTTTATAGGGTTTATAAACAGTTTCTTGCGCTCCCGAAAGCTAAATACCTTAATGCTAAGCTAGAAATATAACAAATGGTCTGCAATACAGATGAATTACTTTTTATCGCTAGAAAATTATGGAAACGGTGCCTAAATTTGACCTTAAGTCACCCTATCGATGCCGATAAAGTCGGAGGAATAAAACGCTTGCCCTGAAGATCCCTTCCCTATTCCCCTATTCACTCTTCCTTTGAAGATAGGCAAGTTATTTGTAAGATTGCAGAAATACTACTGCAGCTAGTTTATTCCTAGCTACGACTGTACGTAAAATAAACGAGTTCTCGAATTCGTTTCGTGGGAAAGCGAAGTATCTCGATAGCAAATCGGTGGAGTGATTTTCCAGTCTTTGATGTTCGGTATCGGAAAGGATAATGTAGGATTAGGTGGAAAAAACACCTTAGAACACTCCCTAAAAGAAACACTAATGAGCAGGAATGGAATTTATGTGTTTTATCAATTATAACTTAACATGACCTGTTTGTGTATTTTGACACGGGTAGATATTTAAATTACTTTGTTATTAAAAAATATTTATTTAAAGTCAAAGTACTTTATTCATAAATGTACAATTTACACGTCAATTAATTAAAAAAATATAGTTTTTTTTTATTAAAAATAAAAACAAAAGAAAGAGCATACAAATTGTATACATTTTCAAATTTTTGTTTTTTTGTTTACATGCATGATTACAAAAACAATTGCACGCCGAAACAGGCATAAGCCAGTTCATCTAGTGACGACCACAATCTCACCACAATAAACAAGGTTTCTCTTTTTTTAAGTAAACCCTCGTTGGATGGATTGACAGTTCTTTGTGCTAAGATTGTTAGCAACTATAAGTAGGTTTAATTCTGCGCCATTATTTAAAGAAAATTGAGCTGGAAGAGGGAAAAAGATTTAAGGATGACAAATGACCGACGATATTTCAGTAGCTCAAAAGGGCAAGAGGCAAATTATAAGGAATGTTTGAGAGAATTTTCGGGCATTAGCATCGATAAGCGACCCTTCTCACTTTTGACGCGAGTGTGCGCCGCGCTTACCTCGTGACACTTCTGACGGGTCGCTTTGGTTATTCATTGGGTCGAAGATTGTTTACTTGCCGGGTCAAATGCACTTTGCCTTTATATTACTCCTTGATAGCTTTATTCCTGATAATAATTTATTTTCTACGAATAAGCAAAAATCGACTTCAATCTAAAGCTAAATGTAAACAAACGACCAAATTGCACACGAAAATATCACTACGTCGTCTAAATGTTTGTACTAATAAATACATGAAGGGTAATTTTAGTTTTTTGTTCATATTTCAAAGAACCGCCCCACTGATTTCGATAAAATGACCACAAATACCCTTATTCTGAACCACATCTGAACTACGATTTACGAAACAAAAAAATTATGGCAGATCACCTACATTGGCAACACCAATTAGCGGACCGCTCACTGACAACCGTTTGCTAATTTATGTTGCCAATGCAATCTATATCTTAACAGCTATGGTATAAAGCCCATATTTGAGAGTGTTTTATTTGTTGGCTTGGAGCGGAGTCCTTAATGTATAAGTGGGCGCAGATCTTAATGGCGCTACATTAGCATGTCAATGACGCGAATGTATAAGATTTTAATCTACCAAAAGTGTGACAAAAGGAGAACGAACAGAAAAGCTATCATTAAATGACTTTAATTTTCAAAACCTGATTGCAATTGGAAACCGCTCCATGAGTTCTTAGCCTTAGTTTAACAGTTTTTCATTGTCTAAAAAGGTATAATACGATTTAAGGACATTTGGGTGATTGAGACGAATCGAACGATATCTTAATTTTCAAAATCCATCCAGCCGTTTGGAAGATACGTGGGAATAAAGAAATTTACAAACATACAAAATACGCGCGAAAAACATAACCCTTTTTTGAGTCGGGTAAAAAATCGTTGGAACAATAAACAAAGGAACCAAAATTGACTTACAAAAGTTGATCAACAAACATTGGTAGCTGAATACGCTTATAAAAGTCAAAAGGTCGATAGACGATCGCATTCTGGCCAAAAACAAACTTTTTCCATAGCAACTACTACCCTACGATAAAACAGCCGAACTCTTCAGTCAACCCATTAGTACTTTGACAAGCCCTCGCGTTTTACTTCCCAAAACTTTGCAAACTCCCAACTAAAACACCTTTAGCAAAAACCTTCCATTAAGTGAAAGGGCCAAGGGTGCTACGACTTCGACTGGCAACCCCGCCTTAACAAGAGACCAGAAAAACTACCAAAAAAAGCCTCATACGGGATTAACTCAGAAATTAGATACGTTTTTATGTCGAGCTGACATTAGGGAGTGACCGACCAGTGAATTGGAATTTTTTGGTTAATGCCTTGCAACCCTATGAGTGTCTGATTGGTTGGTAGAAATGATTGTGGGTTGGGATTTTCCAGTTGTATTGTGTGAGATGAATTGAGTTACATGTTATCAATTTCAGAGACTTTATTACAAAACTAAATTACATTTTTAATCTTTTTATTCCAGTCCCGCAATAGTTAATAGTTATTACTTTGAGACACAATATAATTTGTATTTAAAACTAGCTAGGTTCTTTTTAGGGTTCCGTAGCCAAATGGCAAAATACGGGACCCTAAAATAAACCCCTTTATAGAGTCGTCATGTCTGTCTGTCTGTCCGTCCATATGTCACAGCCACATTTCTCCGAAACTATAAGAGCTATACTATTAAAACTTGGTAAGTAGATGTAATCTGTGAACCGCATTAAGATTTTGGTACAAAAATAGAAAAAAAAAAAAACATTTAGGGGTGTCCCATACTTAGAACTGAAACTCATACTTTTTTTTATCTAGACCATACGTGTCTGTTGTCTATGGATAGGTCATCAAAAATGATATTGAGGGTTCTAACATGTTTTTTTCCAAACTGAATAGTTTGCGCGAGGGACTCTTCCAAAGTGGTAAAATATGTGCCCCCCGCCCCCTGTAACTTCTAAAATAAGAGAATGAAAAAAAAGTGTATCATGTACATTACCATGTAAACTATCAACGAAACTTGGTTTGAATGAGATCTAGTGAGTAGTTTTATTTTAAGTCATAAATTTACTATTGTTAAAACCACGGATATCGGTTTAAAACACTGATTAATGTAACAACGAACTGCAAGAACTTTTCTATTATGTTACTTGCTGCTACGGAAGCCTTCATGGGCGAGTCTGACTCGCACTTGACCACTTTTATTTGTATTGGTCCAGCCGCTTCAGAATAGCCGGAACAAGCTGACGGAGCAATTTTTTTTTTTATGTTTGTACCTACCGTAGTTTTTTATGCATGCAATGAAAAAAATGTTGAAAAAAATTGTATTTATATATATATATATATATATATGAATTGATCATTAAAATAGGTAGGAAATAGGTACAAAATGATCTTCACAATATACGAGTACGTCACGGTATATAAATTAAAAACGTACGGTCTAATTCAATGCTTAGGATGTTTATTACTTAGTGCCACTAATAATACCATGCGCCATCCACTGGGCCTGCTTGGCTCTATATACTTGGTAGAGGAGGTAGTGGAAACATTTAGTGGGCTACTTAGGGTCATACTTGTTTTATATTGTTTGGCAAATGCCTCCCTACCACTCCACTCTATCCACTTCCACTTTATCTTCAGAATCACAATGAACCCATAGTAGTTGCCCACTGCTGGACAGACGCCTCTCCAGTAACCCGCCACCCATCCCGATCCTTTTTCCACTATCTAATTTCCCTTACATCTAAATCTGGTCAGTCTTTCAGATATTTGTCAAGGTCGTCATGTCATTAATCATATTACCCCCAATGTACATTGTACATGTAAATATTTTGTTCCAGTGGCCTGTTCCACTGTGACGGTGACCAAGTGCCAAGCTGCCCTGCGGACCCTGCAAGCGTTCCCGTTCTTCAAGCCGACCTGCCTCTGCCGCGAACCAAACGTCGATCCTGAGTGTAACTCCTTCCGCGACTTCCTCTTTGATCATCCCTGCGTATTTGTCATGAAAAAGGGTGAGTTTTGTTAAAACGATAGTCAAATTTTACATACAAGAAACCGATACACTCTCGATTTGATGACACCAAGATTGTAACTATCGGGAAAACCCTCGAAACATTTTAACATTACCTACTGTGGTGCTGTTTGAAGAGCAATGTTTTCAGCGAATTTTCAGGGCAAAAAAAAAATCATCTCATACCTCTGAGTAACGAGAACAGCAGCGTGTTAGATTTGGAGTTTTCATTTTTATGTTTAGGTGTTTCTTATCATCACTCGAATATTTTCATTCATTCATTCCGTCGCTCAATAATAAAAAGAAAACATATCTATACTAATATTATAAACCTGAAGAGTTTGTTTGTTTGTTTGAATGCTAGGATCTCGGGAAGTACTGATCCGAATTGAAAGATTCTTTTTCTATTAGATAGTCCATTTATCGAAGAAGGTTATAGGATATAGAACATAACGCTACTTTCAATAGAAGCGGAGCATGAATCAATAATGTAACAAAAACCGGGGAAAAATATTCCTTTTTGAGAGTTTTCGTAGCGTGCTTTGACATGACAGTATGTGTCTAAGATTTCACTTCAACTTCAAATTTTTATTTTGGCTTCCATTCGGTAATTTCGCCGTAATTTCGCCATATAACCTTTGCTAATCAAATTGGTTTCTAAATCTGAGTTGGTACGACCAATTTCTGATAGGTGGGATAGCAGGTAGCTGAAGAGGTTTTTTGTTTGAAAGCGATATTATCAGGAATGACTGAACCGATTTCAGTCATTCTTTCACCGTTGGATATGTACGGGATCCCGATGAGTGCTATATAATGTACCACGGGCGAAGCCGGGGCGGACATCTAGTTAGGAATAAAATCGACTATGTAACTTTGGTCGTGTGACCTCCAACTCGCGTTGCTGATGTGGTAGAAGATAAAGCAGACTTAAAAATTACCCTAGTATTTATTCTGATTTGCTCTGCTATCAAAAAAGAAAATTAAAAATAAAGTTATATAAACCAAACGGAAGTAAAGAAAATGGAAACCAATTCAACATACAATAAAATTGTTACCCAACTATTCGTCTATTAGTGAAACTCGATTTAAATATGTGATTAAAAACCTTAAGCCTAGAACTAGAAGTTCCATAATAGGTAAGGCTTGCTTGACCGAAACAGTGACAGATTACCAAGATTCGGTGATCTTGCATTTTTTCCTCCGTTTTCTCAATGTGTCTCCTGACTAAACCAAATATGCTACTTTAGAAGTTTTCCATTTAATCTCAAAAACATTTGTATTACAGAAAAGGACCCGTACCCCGTCGAGACCCTGCCAACTTGTACGTATGCCCTGAGCGTCTGTCACAACGAGAAAGCCTGCTCTGTCCTCTTCGACCGATTCAAGAACGCTTGCAAGGCCCGCGATGGAGAATGCCGTATGGAAGATAGGTAACCACAATATCTTTTGACCTTCATTTGTCTATGGATAATTCAGATGTGCATAGTGCATTCATATCTACCCGCGACTTAGTGGACGTAAAATATAAAGAAGAACTGTTCCTTAATATTCTCTATATTTTTCGGGTGATTAGATAGTTCTCTGCAGGGCCAGTTCTTTGAAATATCCGACTACCTAATGCTACAAATGCGAAATTTTGTAAATTTACATGTTTGTTGCTCAATGACCTCGGAACATCTGAACGGTTCGGGTTGAAATTTAGAACACAAATTATAGTCTGGAATAACACATAGCAAATAAGATAAGTCAGATAAGATAGGATAACTCTTTATTAAAAGCCACATACAGCTCGTTGTAATTCAGTTTCGTTCGCTTTCCCCGTTTAAAAAATGCACATCTTGTATCCTTCATTTTTTCTTTATAATTGGATTCAATATTACCATCACATTTATTTACATTATTAATAGCATTTTCATAAACTTCGAAGAATATGTTTATTTTTGCCATTAGTCCTATCAGCCGCGGTCTGAGGGAGGGTAAATGAGAAGAACATTCTTTCTCCGTTCTGTCAAACTATACTATACACAAAAATACTACCTTGTGTTCGTTAGTAATGGAGTCCTTTTTTTCCAGGGAATCATGCCGGGAGGCTTGGGCTGGACTGCGCCTCTCTCCTCTCTTCGGTTGCATCTGCCCCAACACCCACATGAAGAAACGCTGCGACCGTATCTTCTCCGTCGTCAACCACAACCCCTGTGTCGGTGAGTCTGCACCGTGTCACGCCTTGCTTGTAATCTAAGGGTTCTGAGTGAAAACATCCATCATAAAACTATAAAGAAATATCTACCCAACGTCATGTTAATAATACTTTCATTTTTTTCAAGGAATCTTGGCAAAAAACCAGACGGACTGTTTTGTTTACCGGGTGTCTAACGCGTATCTAAAATGGCCATAGCTTTTATATTGCTCTCTTTTGTTTTCGTTTGAAATTATAGAGACAACAATAGCAAAGCCAAAGCCGATTTAGTTAGACGATACAAGGGTTTTGTATTTGTTTTCCTTGGTTCATGACCTAAACTAGTTTTAGAAGCTCTTATATTGTCACTATTTTAGCAATCTTCAATATAGTTCATAGTAACGTCGATAGTTTCACTTTTAATCAATACACTACATAAGTTTGTATCGATCATCATCATCTTGTTTTCTTCTATCATCAATGTTGGGGAGGTTGGGTACTGGTTTCCAGACATACTTCTTTACTGAGGCTGGGAGCCTGGGAACACTACTGCAGGAGAAGGAAGGTTCGAGTTTCAGCCTAGTACGGGAAAGGTGAGCATTACTCACATATACTCTTGAACGCTTCGGATCCTGTTTTGCTGCATCAAGGCTGGTAGTGAGGTGTCACCGAATTTGTGTCTGTACATACTAAATGCTACAGCTACGATAACTCAAACTTTATAGTGGTATATTGTGGCTTACGATTGGAAGCTCACATTAACAAATTTTCAGTTTTCAAGTTTCAACGGAATATACACTATAAATTATCCATAAACAAGAACAAAATTAAAAATTTTGATTAACCCCCGACTACCTTAGATTTGTTATCTGTACAACATTCTACTAGTCAAGCCCTTTCATTTGATACCCATATTAAGGAAGTTGTGAGAAAAGAAATGTAATTCGCCATTTTGTGGCAGCGACCATCTTGGATTTGAAATTTGTCATAGTGCAAAGTACTCTACTAGTCAAGCCTTTTCGTTTGATACCCATATTGCGGTAGTGGTGAAAAAAATTATATAATTCGCCATTTTGTGGCCATTTCGCCATTCCATTTTGCGGCCATCTTGGATTTGAAATTTGTTATAGCGTATAGTACTAGTCAAGCCCTTTCATTTGATACCCATATTGAGATAGGTTGTGAAGAAATATTTTGTCCGCCATTTTGTGGAGGCGGCCATTTTTAATCGATATTAACCAAACATAGCTAAGAACACCAGCACGGATATTCACTTTCAAATAAAAAAAAACGCATCGAAATCGGCCCATCGGTTTGAGCTCTACGGTGCCACAGACAGACAGACATCGACGTCAAACTTATAACACCCCTTTTTTGGTCGGGGGTTAAAAACAACGATTTGATGCCTGCAAGAAAAAAAAATATTTCAAAAACTCTAACAGACTAATTACGTTCATCGTATTAGCCTGGAATACGAGGAAACCCTTTTAAGAGGGACCTGAAAATTGTTCGAGAAGTAATTTGAAACGGAGAATCAAATGGGCATGTCGATTATCCATCAATACTACTATTAAACCCGTAGAACTAATCCTAACCTTCGTCAAGCAAGTTATTGATTACGTAGCCATATTGTACTCGAAACTAATAACTCTGCAATAAGTTATATCAGTAATTCGTAGAAATAACTAATTATCCCTGTCAAAAATTAAACGCCTATTTCGACAAATACTCGTAACTTTATGTGCCGTGCGGAAATTGTTATTATAGAACATTTGGTGTTCTTTTTGTCAATTCTAAATCTTGAAACCGATTTTTGTATAGTAATTGAGTGACAAGACTAGTAGGTCATGTACCCCATGGGTAAGCAACATGCCTGCCACATAACAGCACAGTGACACGCAGCTATTGAAACATGACGAGTCCAAATCATTACCTAGCACCGTACTGCGCTTGTCACCCAGAGTTGTAAGATATTGTATCTCTAAGCCGTGTAATTTCTCTAGAAATATTGCCCTTTAAACCGGCACCCAGTAATGTTTGCACATTATTGCTTGACGGTAGAATAATTGGCAAAGGTGTGGTATTTCCCCAGGCCAACTCTACCAAGAGTCCTACCACTACTACTGCAACGTATCAAACTAAAATAACGTTGATTCCCTTTCGCCCTACAAAACCACTCGAAGGATCACCGGCTAAGCTCTCACGAACTAATATAATGGACTCACTTATATAAAGCCTTTGATTGACTCGCGTTCAAAGATTGAGAGATTAGAGGGGACACGCAAGGTCTGTGGTTAATGTGCCTACAGTAGTGGACCCGATTCACGCCTACATTGGCCTACTTATGGAAATTCCAATTTTGACTTGGTATATTTGATACCGTTGTGGAACAGGCATTTTGTTGGACAAACGACGATAATCACTGTCTTTGAAGTTAATGAATTGTTTATTATTATTTGTTGTGGTAAAATAAAGTGGTGCTCTCAATTTCAAAGCCAAGACCATTTTATTTTTTAACTCGCTGCGCCCCACGGCTTCACCTGTTTATTTCCCGATCCCGTTATTTTTCGAGACAAATAAACAGCCTCTGTATCATTTTTAGACTGTTATTTATCTTACTCGTACTAACAAATTTCAGCCAAATTTCTTCAGTGGTTTTGTTCTGAAAGAGTAACAAAGATGATTCAATATATTCTTACAAAATGTCGCGTTTATAAGAATGTATGGATTATGGATTTATGTTGAGTAGGATTGAAACGGTGGACCCCCAACCACAATAATGTTTATATAAAACAATTATTTATGGTTTGTTTTAGTAGAGTACTCCCATCCTCTCTTGTACAGACAAGAGAATTAGACAGAGATAGATTCTATCTATCAAATTTCCTGCGAATGCAATAAGTAATGTTTTCCGAAGATATTAGACGCCTCTCCACTAATATATCATAAAGCAATTTGAATAGGTGGTTATTCCCCCATTGTCAAAACTACAAATAATTTAACTTTACGGGACTACTCAACACAGTTTATACGATGAAAGTTACTGTTTTCTGAAAAACAAAACGTTTCAGGGAATTTTAAATTACCTACATTTGAAAAGAGTGAATTTTATCCCATAATGTACGTATTTCATTAAACCCCTGAGCCAAAGAAGCATCTTAACACCTTTATATTACCAATAGTTAAAATTTGCATTAGTGTAACTTTCAAAACACTGTTTTCTTCATCCAGTAAAAAATAAGCTGCTTACTTTTACTTAATACATTTTTTTACTAAATAGGTTTGTGTTTGACCGGCTAGTATAAAGCTATGACGTGGCCTGAGATGTAGCAGGCCTACCTTACCTAGAAGCTACATGTTTAATCAACATTTGACTCTACTTTTGTGATTAGAACGTCTAGGCTGTGGAATACGTTGCCTGAGTGGGTTTTCCCTGTTGGTTACAATCTTTGTGTCTTCAAATCGAGAGTGAATCGGTATCTTCTACGTAAACACGTTCCATCGTAGACCGCATCGTTGCTTAACATCAGACGAGATGGCGGTCCAACCTATAAAAGTAAAAAAAAATTAAGACACCCAATTTTTGGATCGGAAACCATAAAATCTGAACGCAGTGGAAATCATAACGCTCTTTAATACGTACTCTAGTTCTAATCCTATCCTACTAAAATTATGAATGTCGATGTTTGGATATTGTGATGCTTTTGGCTCAATAACGTCGAAACTTCTGAACGGATCAGGTTGAAATTCGGAATACAGTTAGATTTTAGTTCGGAAGGCAAAGGAATACATAGGCTACTTTTTTCTCGGGAAAATGACGAAAACGACAACTACTCGCGTAAACCCGCGGGGTGCTGCTAGTATTATGTATTTTATGGTAATTGGATGACCAAAGCATGTGCCTGATGGTAAATAACACACCTGTAACATAAAACCCTCTACACACGAGCCCTAAAATCGGAGGAAATTACGTCAAAGTAGTGGGGACGACCCTACAACGCACATTATGATTGGTGATTTATAGTGCGATGGAGGCTCCTCCCCACTACTTTTACGTAATTTCCTCTGATTTTAGGGCTCGTGTGTAGTGGGTTTAACGTACACGTATATATGTATTGGAGTTTACTCCCACTCGTTTGAAACTTGTCAATGAATGAAGGGTTTGGAAGTCAGACTGATTCCTTAGTTCAAGCTTCAAAGTAAACTATTTCGGGCACCTACTCGTTAACTTGTTTCCACACACTGCTCCTCAATTATTGAACATGACTAGTTTAGGAAGTTTTACATTTTGCTATTAATAACAAACATGTGAAGCGTTCTGTTGGGTGTTTGTAGACAATCATGTCTTAAAATTGGATGGCTCAGGCTGAAATTTAGATCTTAGATTATGATCTGGAAGATAGATTAGTGGTGTTAAGGAATCTACGTGGACATTGTATAAAAAAGTCTATAATGTTATTCTAGATAATAGTCAAGTCTCTATGCCAATTTTATGCAGTATTTATGCAGGAAATAGCAACAAATTTGTCCATCTATTGTTGCAACAACAACATTAGCAAGAAAGTATATAGGACATATTTACCTACTAAAGGGTATTTTATATTGGCTTCTCCTGGCAGCTACTGCTGCTGTTAGTCACTAATCGTTTTGTTTACAAAAAAACGAATGTTTAAAATTAATTATTTAAAAACAAAATTATAAAACATATAAATTATAAAAATATCTTGTACAACTAACACAAATAAATAAATATTGGTGGACAATTCACACACAACACCATCTGACCCCAAACTAAGCAAAGCTTGTGTGATGGCAGTCAGATAGCTGATATAATACTTATATAGTTTTAAATACATACTTATTATATACATAGAAACACCCAGACACAGTGCAAACATTTGAATTCATCACACAAATATTTGCACTGGGTGGGGATCGAACCCACGACCCTCGGCTTCGCAGGCAGAGTTACTACCAACTAAGCCACTAGGGCAGTCAAACAACAAGCAAACGCCCGTCCCTACGATACTTTTAATCTATGATTTCAATATCCCGGTTGTTCTATTTCTTCTAATCCTCAGTTCTTATTGCGCTGCGAGTTTCAGGAGCCGATCCTTTAATCCAGGGAAGATATTCCGTTCACTTTCAATTATTAGACGCGTCCTACTTAATGCAGGTCTGAGCAGAACGCCTGGTATAAGCCATAATGCGTTTCTACTCATCTTTATAATAAAAACCATTTACTTCATTTGTCACTTTTAATTTGCAGAAAATATAAATAGAATAGCTTGCCTGAGTGAGTTTTTCCCACGGAGCGAATACGAAGAGGAGGTGTAGTAACTAAATTTCGCCTGTATATATAAATAACGCCCCCCATGATGACGTCAGGACCTAGTTGAAAATGACAGTGCACAGTTGCTTAGGGCAGCTCCTCTTTGTATTAGCTCCGTGGTTTTTCCCAATGGTTACAAGCTTAATGTCTTCAAATCGAGAGATAAACCACCGTGGACCGCGTCGATTTCCGATTTCAAAAAAAACCCGACCTGTAAAACTTAAAAAAAACGAGCAGTGCTCCACGGTTTTACCCGCGTAGTTCCCGTTTCCGTTATTTTCAAGGGATAAAAAGTTTTCGTATATGTTCTTCCAGGCTTTAAGTACTCTAACTTTGTTCTGAATTTCGATCCAATCCGTTTATACGTTACGATGTGGTTGAGCGTCAAACATCCAAACATTGACATTTATAATGTTAGTAGGATGTAACCTTAGATAAAGAACAAGTAAACAGATCAGTGTTTTCCGCACGGTTTCTTTGTACCAATCATAAGCAGATGAGGTGTATGTTAGCTATGGCGACATAGTGATGTCCCGCGACAAAAGTATGACACTTCCACAAGAGCGATCAGACCCGTGCTTTTGGTGTATAGCGTTTGTTCTAACTCTATACGTCGTATAAACGTAAACTCTTTGAATGTAACTTTTAAAACATAAAAAAACGAACCTCACGGTTGTAAATCGTTTGTTCTCGACTTTTTTAGGATATCAACAGCAAAGCTCTTAATATAACATAAATAAACCTAAATTAACGATACTAGTAGAAAAACACTTTACGACATACCTACCTACTAACTTATTTGAAGAACGAAATATATTCCAACACAGGTAAATTTAATGGTTTGCAAATACGAATAAACATGACGACATAAATATAGTCTTACATTATAAGATATAACGTAATCTCATCACTCTGGGGTTCCGACGAACTCTGATTTGGAAGAAAAACTGAAATCATTGAATTTCACTGGCTTCGTTAGCGCGCGATACAAGATGTACGCTTTCAGCGATTTTTAGCTATAATGAACACATTTTGGGAAACTATGCCTATGTCTATCTAATAGTCGTTTACTGTTTTCTGCTGTTCTTATCCACTTGCTTCCAGCTACTTTTCGTATATCGTCGCTCCATCTAGCAGCAGGGCCCTTGCCAATACGTTGTCTCCACGCTCGAGGTAGAACACATAGTCCAGCTTTTTTCGATTCTTCTATAATTGTGGTTGGCCCATTGCCACTTCAGCTTAGTATGTTAGGCACTAAGCCTCTTCCCACTTCGTCTAACTGATTCGCTGAGTTATCTCAATCACCTTAGTATATAGTTCTTATAGTTCTTTGACGGATAATCTAATTTCTCTAAACGGATAATCTGATTTTATCCTTCAAATAGACACCGAGCATCATAGGTCGCTGACATCCTAATGTGGCGGCGTGACGTGCGCGTTCGTTTTCTTCTTTTGGATGGGTGAAATCTCGTAAGTTCACATCACCGACTTTAGATAATGATTGGTAGAGATCGAACAAATATGTAGATAAATAAACAGATTTTTTACATACATACAAATGCCAATATTACAGGGAAACAAATATATTTTTAGACTCATACAAATGTCAATATTACAGGGAAACACTTATGAACAAACGCCACAAAAGGCATACCAGCATAAAGAAAAATCACCTACATACAATCATAAATATTAAGATGTAGATTTTATTTCTTTTAATAATCTCTATAAACCAAGGTCCATGCCATTTTCAATTCTGCCTTTGGCAGGCAGAATTAGTATATATTTATAATTTAACGGTGACTTCACCGTTAAATTTTTAACACCGACAGATTATAATCTAGCAGTGTGATTATAATCTCGCGGCTTTTAGATTTCTACAAAGACGTAGGTAGGTACACTCCGCGAGGTATAAGCAGAGCTTTGCATTAGTGTGAGTGATCACCAATCAGGCAGGAGCTTGAAATTTTGTCCGCGAGGTATAGGCTGAGCTTTGCATTAGTGTGAGTGATCACCAATCAGGCAGGAGCGCGGCGAGACAGAATGGCGCCGCGCCTAAGGCCGGTTGTCACACCTACACTATCCATGTACACTCACACAAATGCAAAGCTCAGCTTATGCCTCGCGGAGTGTACATGTATGTATTTCTATATAGTTTGGCAATAAGTCGATAGCTTGCGCCACACACCGCGAAGTCGGGATTGTAACACGAAGCGGCAGATTAAGGATTAGCAGGATTTAACAAACAAACACAAATAGAAAACACGTAATTCAAATCCGGCGTTCTCCCGGGAATTCGCGGAAAGACGAGATTTCACAGCTGGAAAATGCGACGTTCTGATGCGGGGAATCGGAAAATTTTAAAGCATTACGGAGAAAGGTCTGATGGTATTCCACGCTCAGGTTTCGTTTCTAAAGACGACCTAAGCTTCTTCTTCGACCACCTTCCACAATACTTTTCCCCGAGTTAATTATATTGGCTCTGTTCTCTGACAGTAGTTGGTGTAGATAGCGTGGGTGGTAGTTTGTAAAGCTCGCCTGGAGTTATACCATTTTGCCCAATTTTTAACACACGACACAAAAAACACGTAGTGTTCTAAGTAGGGTGTGTCTGTGTGTGTGTCTGTGGCATTGTAGCTCCCGAACGGATGAACTGATTTTGATTTCTGGTTGGAAGTTGAATTTGATAGAAGCATATTTCCAGCACTAGAATAAGCTGATATGATGATGATAATAAAGCATAAGTGACCCCCTTTTTCAGCCAGGCTTCAAGTAAATAATTTGAAAGACTCGAGCGAAGAGGTTTGTGATAAGAACGTATAGCCTGTAGAATGCGTTATCTGCGTGGATTTCCCCGAAGGCTACAATCATGGTGTCTTCAAATCAAGAGCGGATCGGTTTCTTCTAGGTAGGCATGCTTCATCGTAGACAGCATTCTGATGGCGATTTAGTGTAAGCCTGTTACAATAAAAATAAATCTAATTGCATACGTTTATTTATAATAGATAACCTGATGATAACCAAGAGACCTGCCCACAAGAGTATAAAACACAGCTGGACTCACAACTCGGGGATATAATAAATTAATAGTTTAAAAAACACTAGAAAAACACGCTTGCCTAGCTTTCGGCTACATCATCACACCTTAAAACCTAAGTGAGGTCAAAGTTCATTGAAAGACTTTTCTAACAAATCCAAACACAGCTATAATACGATGTTCCATCATGAAGTTCCAGTTCATATCTTCCGGCTTCATCATCAGATCAGTCCGATAGTACCTTATTATTGTATTATTATCATCAGAACTATGTACATACAGCTGCCAATTTTTATGATGCTACGATCCTTGGAAGATGGTTAAATTAGTTACCTTAGATTTAATTACATAGTTAGTTATATACAGGTCGACCTAATCAAAGCGTGGTAAAAAAACATGATGAAGATGGCGGATGATTTATGTCATTTATCTTGTATTTTTTTCTGAAAACATTTCACTTCAAATCCAACTACCATTTACGTCTGGGCTTTAGATAAAGAATAAGTAAATAGATCAGGTTTTTCCGCACGGTTCATATGTATGTTAGCTATGGCGACATAGTGATGTGCCGCGACAAAAGTATGACGCTTCCACAAGAGCGACAAGACAAGGGCGCTCAGGCCCGTGCCTTCGGCTTCAAGGGTTATACGTGAAAACTGTTTGCTCTGCGCACAGTCCTCTGTTCAGTAGCGAAGTGGGTACTGATCCCAACGCCCACTAAAGAAACCGAATTATTCCTTACGAAATATATTAATGTAATTTCCCGGTCTAATAAACGGTATTATCACCCTGAGTCTCGTCAAACGTAATTTATTTAGATGTCTGCTCATCTATTTGTGGCTTTTCTGGAAATTTATCATTACTTATAATAAAACTTGATGGTTCAATCTCATAATATCTTGAATTGTAATCAAATAAAATTTTACTGTCAGTTTGGTGTTTATTTTTATCGATAATAGGTTTACACTTGACCGCCATTTCACGTCACTTTTCCAATCTATGACAATAACGACACACACTAAGTAGAGAGACCCTTGTGATCAGAGACTAAGATACTCTAATAACGGTAAATAATAGCAAGGCGGTATTAAATCACAAACTAAGTGTAGAGATTAGATTTTGTAGATCACGTGTATAATCTGCAATGTTTCTGATAAATCTACGTCGGTAAAAAAGTAGCAGAAGGTATAGTACTTTCCAAGGTAGCAAACTGCAAAGCGTCTTACCATTAAAACATCGCAATAGCTAAGCTAAATTCGGAAGCAACGAAGACAATGTAAGATCACGTCAAATGTTTCTTCAAATAAATGTTCGTTCAAGGTTGTGAGGGAAAATAAAACCACAAAACAACAAAAACCACGTTCAATGATTTCTCATATAAATATTTATCACTCCTCAACATACTAACATCAGTACTGTTCGCACCTTTGGGATGGATCGGCTAAGTATCAGCTGGGGACTCTGGAATCTATTGAGAGACGTGACAAAAGACTAATAGGCAATGACACTCTTGTGCGTAAAAGACTTCAAAGCCTTGATCATCGCCGCAAAATCGCTAGCTTATCGGTTTTTTATCGGATACACTTCGGAGAGTGTGCAACTGATCTGCATGATCTAATACCACCTTGCCCTTTCTTCTATCGGACTTCTCGTTCCACAAAAAGGCGATATCGTTTCATAGTTGATGTTCCAAAAATGCGAACGAAGATATTTGACTCCACGTTTGTGATAAGAACGTCTAGGTTGTGGAATGCGTTGACTGAGTGGGTTTTCCCCGATGGTTACAATCTTGGTGTCTTCAAATCGAGAGTGAATCGGTTTTTTCTAGGTAAGCACGCTCCATCGTAGATCTCATCATCACTTAACGTCAGGCGAGATAGTGGTCAAGTGCGAACCTATTATAGTTAAAAAAAAACATTAATTCATCCACTGACTACATAATGATAATTAGTTATGATCCGTGATTCCGGGAACATCTCAAGGAGATACTGTAAGCGTTAGAGAAAATTTTCCCATTCGTCGGTTGACGAATTTTCTAGGAACACCAAATATATTTGGCAACAGTAATTATCGTGGTTTGTTGCTAACGACGTTTGTAACAGATAGCAAAATGATGCATAGAAAAGATTAATTGTCTTGGTGATGTTATTGGATTGACATTTCCTGAACTACCAAGAGTACCAAAAAAAAGAAAGAAAGGCGGGGTATTCATACATATATGACCTCAAGACTATAAGGCAAGCGTTCATGCCACCACGACTTATAAAGGCAAATGCATCGATATAATCCACTAGATGTGCTCTGAGCACCTTGAAAATGGTATTAAACTACGTCTCAGTGTGTAGTGTAAGTGGTTTACAAATCACCAATCTACTTGACCCCTACAATCGTCATCAAATACTAGTGGCGAGGTATGCTGTGGTTCTACTTATTTTGGTTGTTGACAACAAATAGTGATAGGTAAATACGTCCGGCGTTCATCGCTTCCCGCAACCGAAAAGAAAAAGTGAGCTCACTCTTCCCAATGATGACATAATTCCGTGCGCGTGAAGTTTGGCAGGGCATATCTTCTCGTTTATATGATGACCTTAAGGGATCCTACAAGACCCCAACACTAGGTACAAGACAATAATTTTGACAGTCATTTTAATTTAATAGAAGTCTTAAACCACGTATTGGTTTAATGACTTTCAGATTTCTTAAACCACGTATTGGTTTAATGACTTCAGATTTCGTTCTCACGGATAAGACAAACAACGGGACTCGATATTTACTTTTAGTTCCGAAGGTATAATCGAAAGGTCGGATTCGATTCCGCTTATCTTTTATTGGACATTTCAGCGGCGGAATCGCAGCC
>CM029793.1:7120862-7222845 GCA_017562165.1 Ectropis grisescens | reverse complement strand
AAGCGTTCTACCCTATCCATCAGCGCAAACGAAGACAAAGCGATGATTTTGTTTCATAATTTGAATTTAGAATATGTCAATCGTTGGTAGTTTTTAATTTCCAACCAGTATGTGTTGACTGGTATCGCTATATTTAAAACATTTATTACTCTTGCGAACCAAGCGACATTTTAATGTCACTAATTTAAAAAACCGGTGAAGGAAAACATCGCGAGGAAATCGACAAATTCCTAGAATGTTTAGAGGTCATAATTATGGCGTGGTGGATTATGTATGACCTTAGTTCTCTCCTTGCGAGATAAGGCTCAGAGTTCCAACAGTGTGAACATTTAGTAAGTTGCTTATGAACATAAGTCATTTCAAAATTCCAATAGGTACATTAATTACCTATTACTCTTTATTGTAAAATTAAAGCGAACTGCAGCGTCTATCAGCGCGAAAGGCTACAAAGTAATGCTTTTGTTTTACAATTTCAATGTATATTTTGTCAATTGTTTTAATTTGGAGTTTTTAGCCTAGGTATAGTTATTGCAATTGTTTTAGCTATACATATTTACTAAAACTAACATATTAATGGAATGTTATAATACTGGACCTTTCTCTTTCTAATAAAAACGTAATTTCGAATTAAACTCGTGACTTCTCTACTTCGGTTCTAATTTGTTTCGTTCAATCGAACATTTAAACACACGAAACGAAGGCTTGAAGTAGAATCGAAGTCCGAAGTAGGCAAGTCGCGAGCTTATTTCGAAATTACGTTTTTTGTAGAGAGTAGACGTCAAAAAGGTAGATAGTAAAGGTTTTGTAGTGGTAGGACTCTTGCCAGAGTCCGCCTGGGGAAGTACCACACCTTTGCCAGTTATTCTACCACCAAGCAGTAATGTGCAAACATTACTGTGTTCCGGTTTGAAGGGCAATGTTTCCAGAGAAATTACAGGGCTTAGAGATATAAGATCTTAGATCTCTGGGTGACGAGCGCAGTGCAGTGCTAGGTAATAATTTGGACTCTTCGTGTTCCAATAGCTGCGTGTCACTGTGCTGTTATGTGTCAGGCATGTTGCTTACCATCAGGCACATGTCCTGATCGTCTCGTCACTCCTTATTAAAAAAAAAAAGATAGATACTCTTTATTGTACACACCAAAACAAAACAATACAGTAAAAGAAAAAGAAAAACTTTAAAACTAGTGTTACACTCGGCGGCCTTATTGCTAAAAGCGATCTCTTCCAGGCAAAAGGTACCAAGTCTGATCTTTCTGAATCTGAAAATTTTGGATTGTTCTGTCGTTACGAAATTGAAATCTACTAATTAGATACTATTTATCAAAAAAGCAAAGCAAAGTAATGCTCATATAACTTTCAATTCAGGCTTTGATTTTGTAATTTGTAAATTGTGAGTTTTTGTTTAAACCAGAACAAACGCTACTAATAGCATTTTTTTATGTGTACAGGCTAAGATATTGCTCTGCACATATAATATACCATACACATAATTATCCGCTCTTTAAAAAAAATATTGTTATAAAAATGGTCCTTTATACATGTCAATTAAAATATATACTTAATAAGATTCCAGTGGCTATTAGGAAAGAAACAAATAACACAAGCTTCCAAAATAAACTTCGCCACTTCTTAATACAAAAATGTTATTATGACCTAAATGATTTTTTTTCAAACTATGAAAAGTACGCCTAACTTAAATAAATAATTTGTGTTATTGAGACTATGGCTAATTTACTAGAAATCATTATTGTTTAATATTAAGTGTGTTGTCTAATATTTAAGTTAGATTCGTATAATATTTATAAATACATACAATGTACCTAATACTAACTCAATATTTAAAGTAATTTGTAACGTGTCTAGATAATATACATAATTAAGATTAGATTTAAGCAAAAACCACTGTTTGCTACACCCTTAATGCAGGGTATAATATGTACAAGTATTTCAAATATTTGTTATGTAATTAATTAAATTAAAAAAAAAAAAAAAAAAATAGATACGAATTAAATGTGTTTATAAAAGGCTCTAAGTATAAGATTTAGCCCGAGTGTAACCATCATCAGGATTCGAACCGGGGCCTGTTGACTCCGAGGGCGCACATATTTCGTCTGAGCCATTTAGACAGTAGAACAGTGGCGAAATAAGTTATCGTATTCTAATGATATTGTAGGAGGTTTTTCATTGTCTAAAAACGCGCATAAAATGATGTTTTTAAAAAATAAAACCTAGCTAGATCGATTTATCGTCCCCGAAACCCCCTGTATACATAATTTCATGAAAATCGTTCGAGCCGTTTCCAAGATTCAGATTCTATGTATATACCTACAAGAATTGGTCGTTTAAAGGTATAAGATAAGATACGTAGGCTTTGAATTCAAGCGAGAGATATCCAAAAGGTTCATATGCAACACGTCCCTCAGATAGAGATTACAGACAGATATTTGTATGCTTTTATTATAAAGGACTATCTTATTATCAACTGTGGAATGCTTCGCCTGAGTGGTATTTTCCTAACCGATACCTTCTTGTTCTTGGTGTCATCAAGTCGAGATGGAATTGGTTTCCTCTGGGTAAACGCTTTCCATAGTAGACCGCATCGTCGCTTAACATCAGGCGACACACAGATCTAGCAAAAGCTTTGTTATTAAATAGCCAATTCGACGGAGATGATGACCAACCAATTTACTAGAATTGAATGAAATGTAGTTCTAGAAGAATTATCTCTTAGGGATAAAATCGTGTTTTATATATTTAAAATTACGATTTTTTTTAACATTCTTGATTAGAAATTTCGAAATTCTAATTTTCTGCTCGCGTATTGTGTGGTGTCAAAAAAGGTTTTTTGTTTTGTAATATTCGAACGACATAAAATTGATTCCGATTCATCGTAAAACCGATTTCGGCTCCTTTTAATACTGGCTGGAAGCTCGCCCCCTCCCGAGCTCAAACAATTTTACAACAACTAATTAAGCACTCTAATTCCCGCAAACGATCTCCCGCCAAAACGCAACCACATTCCGGACCGCCATTAAAAGTAAAAAAGTAAAACTGATTGACAAAATTAAAGTTTACAAGAAACGGGTAATAATTCCTTTTTTAAATAAAACGAACATTTTCCGAGGTTTCACGTCTTACACACCCGCCCGCATAATAATCTGCGACGTGTGCCTGTGTGCGTGAGCTCGCCTGTGTGCGTGAGGGAATGATATTTTTCACACATGAGTTGTTACTCGTGTTAACAATAAATCATACGAATGTATTTGTGATCGGGCCGAGGTTAGTGATGAGAAAAACGAAGCGTTATCGAGGCCGGGATTTTAATTGAAAAATTTACTTTATTCATGCAGAGCTATTATTGTAATAGAAGCTCTACGTATGTTATTAAGTGTACCTAGTTAGTTAATGAGTTTGGTTAGTAGTGACTTAAACAGTCTGC
Organism: Ectropis grisescens; assembly: GCA_017562165.1. Lineage (NCBI taxonomy): Eukaryota > Metazoa > Arthropoda > Insecta > Lepidoptera > Geometridae > Ectropis > Ectropis grisescens. The sequence goes on along the minus strand of CM029793.1, from coordinate 7,219,404 downwards.
ACTAATCTAAAGTTTAGTAGGCAGTAGACGTCATCTGAAGTAATTGATCAGATAAAGGCCCCTTTCAAAAAATCATAACATTGTCTGAAAATCCTACACAACCCTGTGCGTAGCGAACATATTTACATGGGTAAGAGAACGCAGTGAACATAGATCAACTTACTAGTCTAAGTGATCTATGTTGATGGTTTTTTTCCATTCGATCGCTAATCAAGAGCACTTTGTTACAGATTTGAAACTTATTACGGTATAAACTTATAATACGCCTATCTCAACTTTTTCCAGTGATCTACAAATTCTACACAGCGCGTTTCGTGATACAGTTTATGAATATGTTTTCCTTTTGCGATTTAAAGTCACATTGAAAACACACCTCTACAAAATTTAATAACGATCTAAATAGCTTTAAATTACCTTCGAAACTCGGTCACATTTCAACGGTCGTGGTTACGAAAATAACATACTTATTATACAGTTATTTATTCTTTCTTCTTAATTTCTAAGTTTTTTACAATCAGTATAAAGATATAAACATTATAAAAAACTTAAAAACTAGGGTGCCGCCAGCAGCGGGGCAGGACCCAAGCTACAGGTGGTTAGGGCTGCAGAGAGAGAAACCTCCTGACGATGCGCGCTGTGTCGAGGATGACTGCCTTCTGGATCTGGCCCTTAACCCAACCGTCTAGCGAAAGTCTCTTGAGATGTTGGTCGAGACTTTTCGCTATAAGGCCGTTTGCCGACTATTGGGACTATGATCGTCGAATCAACATCCCACATGGCGGTAACCTCATGAGCCAAGTCAAGGTACTTGCTAAGCTTGTCCTTTTCGGCTTTCACGAGGTTCTCGTCATGTGGTACGGTGATATCGACGATCATAGCCCGGCGCTGAGACCGGTCTATCAGCACGATATCAGGCTTATTGGCGACAATAGTCCTGTCCGTGATGATGGAGCGGTCCCAATAGAGCAACGCACGACCATTCTCGAGAACTGGCAGAGGTGCGTACTTATAGTACGGCACCTCGGACTCGACAAGGCCGTATCGAAGAGCAAGTTGCTGGTGGATGATCCTGGCTACTAAGTTATGCCTGTGCAAATACTCGCCGTTAGCAAGATGCGAACAACCGGAAATAATATGACGAAGTGATTCGCCTGGACGGCGGCATGCCCGACAAATGTCGACCGTACCGTCCTTCATTATGATTATTATTATTATATTCGCTACTTCACTTTTGGTGCTCTACAATTTCCCTTAAATATTTTTCCATTCTTTCGCAAAAATGCAAAAACGCAAAAAAGTACGCTTCGTAGTATCAATTTGAAGAATTTATATACGTATAATATGTACCTACAAAAGAAACAAAAATACGATCAAAACAATGGCTTTAACTCAATTGGGACGCTTAAAGCTCTTGTATGAAATTCTTTGAGACCTAAATAATTTATTGTACGACTATAAGTTCAACAGACCACAAACAAAACATCGATAGCGTCACCGCAAGCACTAATTCATTAGATATTTTATTAATCATAATCACAGTACACTCAAACAAAGCTCAAATTAATCATTCATCGATCACTTTAGCCCAGCCCTATTCGCGAGCATGTGTGCTATACAGACGAACCCACACCACGATCGTTGAATCGTGTGCATTTCTTTCTCGTATTGTAATTTATTGGTCTGTAACGAACTTAATTATTACGATTTTTGTATTAAACGCTGGAAATTATTTTTAGTATTGCAGACGCTGTATTCGTATCGGCTTTTTTACCGAGAATCGAGAATGTATCGATAAATAGTGATGTATATTAATATAATGATGAAGTACTTGTGATTCTATACGCATACGAGTGGAGTTTTAATAAACGCAACATTTTGTTAAAATGTAACTTTATACTTCTTGGGGATAAGTAGTCATTTACATTGTTTTCTTGTTCGTTTTTTGTGCTATATTTTAAAGTACCACGTAAGTGGTATGTAGGTGTCTGTTTTTCATTGTCAGGCCGATAATACTTAATAAAATAAATAAGATTAACGACCACCATAGTACCATAATGACAACTTCAAAGATATAAAAAGTAGCCTATGTCAAGTCATTCAAGTAAAATGGAATGTGACAGCGCACACGTGCATATTATTTGGCCGACTCGATGGACACAGTTTTTGTTTTAGCGAGACTACGCCCGACTTTTTTTATACGTCCATGAGCGTAGTGAAAAGGTTGCAACGTTTATGGCAAGTAATAGGTACCTACTAACGAGCATACGTCCATGATGTTTGGATGTTTATTTCTCAATCACGTTGTAACGTTTGAACATTTGGAGCACAGTAAGATTTTAGAGCAGAAGACCACATCTCTCTCTCTTGGTCGGTCCCTCATGTCTGAGGATCGTGGTCAGCATCAGGGTTGCATCTGGAGCGGATGATCTGCCTCCACCGGTTTCTGTCCCGCGCGTCTCTTACGACCGAGTAAAATTTTGAGGAAGACGGGTCCTTTACTTGATCGGTCCATCTGGTTGGTGAGCGACCACGCGATCGTTTGCCCTCGGTGTTCCCAACTATGATCAGCTTTTCCAGATTCCCATCGCCTCTTCGCATTGTATGGCCAAAATATGACAGGATGCGCTGTTGACATATAGTGGACAGACGTAGTTTTATTCGGAGCTGAGTTAGGATTGACGCATTGGTGCGTTTCGCAGTCCAAGGTACTCTTAGCATTCGTCTCCAGCACCACATCTCGAATGCGTCAATTCTTTGTCTTTCCCTTGCCAGGATTGTCCACGTTTCTACGCCATACAGGAAGATAGGGAATACCAAGGCTCGTATCAATCTGATCTTGGTTTTGACTCCGATTCCTCTTTTCTTCCAGATGTTGTTTAAACGTGTCATAGCATCTTTGCCATCCCAATTCGCTTTTATCTCTCGAGACACAGTTGCCGTCATTACAGATTTGGGCGCCCAGGTATACGTAGCGGTCGACGATATTTATGCCAGGTATGTTGCAGTTGACATTTGTTAGCTTTCCGGCTCTATCTACTATCATCACCTTGGTTTTCGCTCTGTTCACTGCGAGACCGATGTTGGCACTTTCCATCTCAAGTCTTTGGAACAATTCACTCATTTCTTCCATGGATGTTGTTATGAGAACGGTATCGTCGGCATATCGGAGATTCGATAATCTCTTTCCGCCTATAGGGAAACCCTTCTCACGAATAATGTACTCTCCATATATGTTAAAAGTTCAGGAGACAAAATGCAACCCTGTCTCACTCCTTTTTTAGTTTTGAACATATCGGAGCATTCATTACCAATCCTGATGAAAGAACGGTTTTCTTTGTACAGACTTTGGATCAAAGCAACAAGATGTTTTGGAGCTCCCATTTCGAGTAGCACATTCCACAGTTTTTCCCATCGCACGCAGTCAAAGGCTTTCGCGTAGTCAATGAAGCATAGCACAACGGGGTTGTTGAATTCCCTGCTCTTTTCAATGATTTGGCGCACGTTCAGTATTTGTTCTCGCGTTCCTCTGCCCTTAACGAAACCTGCTTGCTCTTCGGGTATCTGTCGGCTTAAAAGTAGTTAAGGCGTCTATTAATTACATGGAGGAGGATCTTACTCGCATGAGATATTAGCGATATAGTTCTGTAGTTTTCACAGACTTTTGAAGAGCCTTTCTTATGCAACGGAATAAACACCGACTCTGTCCAGTCTTTTGGCCATCTTCCAGTATTCCAGATGGTATTGCAGATTTCGGTGATAGCCTTTGTGCCACGGTGACCTAGATTTTTTAAGATTTCAGCTGTAATAGCATCTGTACCCGGTGATTTCTTACACTTGAGAGCTTTGATGGCATGTTCAATTTCTGATGATAGAATTTCAGGTTCTACTGTCGCCCATGTAATATTAGCGTTAGTGGACTCTTCAGCGTCATACAACTCCGCGCAGTAGGTTTTCCAGCGCTCTAACACTTGAGCCACATTAGTAAGCAGAAGCCCATTTTTATCTTCAATGGCACAGGTTTTCGGTTTACGCGTTCCACTCAATTCTTTTACTTTTTGGAAAAGATATCGGGATTCGTTTTTTAGTGAGTGTTGTTCTAGTTCGAGACATATTTCATTGATGTGGTGATCATAGTCTTTCCGACAGCGTAGTTGTACCAGGCGGCTCAGCTCTGCATACCGCTGCTGATCTTCACTTGAACATATGCCGTTCTCCTTTAGTTGCCGTCTCTCAAAGATGACTTGAGCCGTTTCAGATGTGATGAAATCTTTCATAACAGGTTTCACTAACTTGTTTTTCTCAGCTGTTTCCTCAATCATCTTTTTGAGACATTCCCATTTACTATCGCTATCTGTCAGATCATTTGGAAAGTCTCCCACTCTCAGTTCAAAATCTTCCTTGAATCCATTGATGTTTACACTCTGCATATTCTGAACTACTTTAGGATTCTGCAACCGCTTTAGCCGTACTTGAACTGTTGCTACAAGAAGCTGGTGATCAGAGCCGCAGTCAGCACCGGGGAAAGTGACGGCGTTCGTCACTGAGCTTCTCCATCGCGTCCCTATTAGTATGTAGTCAATTTGATTCCTACATCTATCTCCAGGAGATACCCAGGTGTACAGCCTACGGATATGATGTTTAAAGCAGGTGTTGGCTATAGTGAAATTTTCTTCACAGCAGAACTGTAAGAGACGTTCTCCCCTGTCGTTACGTTCTCCGATCCCTGTTTGCCCGCAACACGACGAAGGTGATCATCGTGTGTGGTATCTCCAACTTTGGCATTGAAATCACCCAAAATGATGGTAACTTCTCGTTTCGGAAGTGCTTTAATGGTCGTCGTCAGCGTGTTGTAAAAGCCCTCTATTTCTTCTTCCGTCGACTGCGCTGTCGGGGCATATACCTGCACGATGTTCAGCCTACACGGTATGGTGTTAATTTGAGTGTTATTATACGATCGCTAATCGCTTCATATCCCATTACGTATTTGGTCAACGGTCGCGGCACGATGAAAGCCACTCCTTTACTGCTGTCGTCTTTTGGGCCTGCAAAGTATACAGTACTTCCGAGGTCAGATGTGAAGTGACCCTGTCCTTTCCAGTGTGTTTCGCTTAGCCCTAGCAGGTGAATGTTCTTCCTATGCATTTCGTTTTCTACAATTCGTAGTTTACCAGGTTGGTTTAGGCCGCGCACATTCCACGTTCCGATACGATGGGGGTGGCGAATTGATTTACAGGTGCTAGATCCATCAGTAGCAGAATTTCCATGCGACGCCTGACGAGTCACGAGCGCATGGCCGGTAGCATATTTCACACCATCCCTCCCGGGGAGACGGCGCCGGGCGTCAGCCGGGTCACCAGACAAACTATTTTCTGTTCTTAGACCTTTCATGCTGACTCTCTTGGGAAGACCACATAGGCTACTTTTAATCCCGGGAAAATAACTGGACCGGGAACTACGTGGATAAAACGGCGGGGCGCTGCTTGTTATTAATAATTATTAGCGTGATTTTATGGTGAAGTGAGTCTCCGATATTACAGTGCAGTTTCGTGCACCATGTCCACAAGTAAACTGGTAAATGAGTCACTTGTTTGTTTACCCATGAACATGGTGAATAAACCTACATCGAAAAATGGCAAGACCCCTTCTTTTGGAAGTCGGTAAAAACACTTAACAATCAATTCAAACCAGGCTTTGGTTTTAACTAGCTGGAACCAGTTTGTCAGTATCAATTATGACTAGCGTCGCCTAATTACATTCACCATGATACGTTTATGAATTTTTATAAGATCGACGTTTTTGTAATCGATTTCAAAATGTCATGTCTAATTATTCGATTCTTAGGAAAACTTTAATCGATTAATTCTAGCGTCAGCGAAATTAATTTTGTAATTATGAATTAATGTTGGAATACCTACATTATGATAATTTCTCTTGGTGAGTTTTCCTCTTAATCATTACCTTTGCAAATAAGTTGAATCTAACTGACATCTTTACAATGTTTTTTTTCACCAGATTGCTTTTTTATAGTATATACTGAAGAGAAGAACAGGACATATGTTATGCCTGATGGTACACAATAAAATAAAAATAAAATAATAAATATTGGTGGACAATTCACACACAACACCATCTGACACCAAACTAAGCAAAGCTTGTACTATGGTGGCCAGATAGCTGATATAATACATATATAGTTTTAAATACATACTTATTATAAACATCCAGATACAGTGCAAACATTTGAATTGATCACACAAATATTTGCACTGGGGTGGGAATCGAACCCACGACCCTCGGTTTCGCAGGCAGGAGTTACTACCCACTAAGCCACGAGGCCAGTAAATTCGCAATATGCCTGCTAATAACAGAATAGTGACACGCAGCTAATGGAACAAGATCCAAAGTTTTATCTCTACGCCCTGTTATTTCACTTGAAATGTTGCCCTTCAAACCGATACACTGTAATGTTTGCACATTACTGGCGGTAGAATAATTGGCAAAGGTGTGGTACTTCCCTAGGGGGATTCTGTAAAGAGCCCTACCATTACAAAAAAAGCTTGAAAAGGAGGAATGTGAAAAGGTATACTATACCACTATTTTATTAATAACTTAACTAATATTCTATACATATGTTTATACGAAATTAAACATATATTGTATGTAAGTTCGTTACTTTTTTATGCAAAAACTTCTGATTAGATTTGAGGGTAAATGGAATAAATATGTAAAAGCGGTGGAGGGCCTTGGTATGCCATCACACAGGTTACACCTAGTTTTGGTACCAAGGTTGTTTAACTTGAATTTATTGTATTTCCTTAGATTTATGACAACGTGTGATGTATGAAATAGGTCAATTTTTTTTTGTATATGGCCTGGAATAATAGGTTCTTTTTATAATATATGTATATTTATTATAATAAGTACCTATTGCTCAGATACCCCTGACATACCAACAGTCATACTATCGTCTGACACCCTAACCAACCAAGAGTTACAAACACAAGCAAATACGCAACATACACTCATCTTCGAACAAACACAATTTAGTACACAAAACTCAAACACTAACGATCCGCAAGAAATAGTAGTCAATGAAGATCAAGACCCTGTAATACTGGAACTGTTACAAGTGCTATCGGAAGTTAGGGAAACACCAATAGAGCACAGAAAATTTCTACCCAAACCAAACTTCAATAAACAATTCATGCATAACTTGAATTTACTTAACAAGTATCTACCAAATCTGTTAGAAACACAGGAATCATTACGCGAAATCAACGATATCATTTACTCAGCTGCAAAAACATTGATCATTCTAAATCAACAAATACCGTATACACCATCCACAGTACAAAAACCAAAGCAAGATCCGCCTTGGAAGAGACGGATTAAACAAAGGATTGAAGGGCTTAGGAAAGAATTAGGTAGATTAGTAGAACTCAAAGGGGGTGCCAATAGCAGAAGAATGTCCAACATAAAAAGAACGCTTTACTCCAAATACAAAATCACCAACGACGAAGAACACAACAATACCATAGAAATACTGAAACAAAAAGTGAAAGCTTTAGCAGGTAGGCTCCGAAGGTACGACGAGATGAACGAAAAAAAGATTCAAAACAAACAATTTGCCGAAAATCAACATAAATTCTATAGATCTCTCAACAACACACAACACAATCCTACACAGATTCCTAGTAAAGAAAACATACAACAATTCTGGACCAACATTTTATCCAATCCTATCCCATACAACACCGACGCAACTTGGATACCTGAAATAGAAAAATCTGCAGAAAATATAGAACAGCACCAGTTTGAAGAAATAGACGAAGAAAAAGTAAAAATTGCAATTAGGAAGACACAAAATTGGAAAACTCCGGGAATAGATAAAATACAAAATTATTACCTCAAATATTTCACAAGCACTCACAAATACATAGCCAAGTTATACGACCGGATAATGAAAGGATTAGAACCCATTGATAGTTGGTTTACAACAGGGCAAGTCATTTTGATACCCAAAAGCGACGACACCCAGGACCCGAAAACTGGCGTCCCATTGCTTGTTTACCAACTATGTATAAGATCTTAACGTCCATAATGGCAAATGAGCTCTACATTCACTGTGACAAAAACGACATCTTAGCTCCAGAACAACGGGGTTGCAGACGCGGGGTGCGGGGCTGCAAAGACCATCTCATGATCAACAAGGCCATCCTCGAAGACGCGCACAAGTGTCAGAAGAACTTAAGTATGGCGTGGGTTGACTATCGCAAGGCCTTTGATAGCCTGTCGCATGAGTGGCTACTCAGAGTACTAGATCTCTATAAATGTCCACCTGCTATCAAAAGGTTCTTGGAGATAGTCATGCCTACATGGAGAGTGATCATGACAGCTCGCGGTACTAATGAGTTTGTAACCACCGATCCCATATATATCCGCCGAGGAATAGTCCAAGGCGACTCATTATCACCGCTCATGTTCTGCTTGGGAATTAATCCCATCTCACAAATTCTCAACAAATACGAATCCAAAGGATACCGGCTCAAAGACGATACCACAGTAAATCATTTGCTATATATGGACGACCTAAAAAAATATACGCAAATAATAAAACCAACCTAAAAGTTTTAATAGATAGCACCGAAATATTCACCAATGACATAGGCATGGAATTCGGATTAAATAAATGCAACGTTCTTCACCTCGTTGCCGGTAGACGAAATGAACATCATGGAGAAGGCCATGCCCTTCTCAGTGGGGAAGAATTCACACATTTACACACAGGCGAAACATATAAATATCTAGGTATAAATGAAGCAGGGAAAATAGATCACGCAGAAGTTAGACAGAAAATAGAGAAAGAATATTTCAGACGTATTAAAAATCTAACAGCCTCACAACTCAATTCGCGAAACCTTCTTAGGGCTATAAACATATATGCAGTCCCAGTGTTGTTATATACGTTTGGCGTCATAAATTACAAAACATCCGATCTCAAAAAAGTTGACGTTAAAACTCGTAAAATTTTAGCAATGAACAAAGCTCACCAACAAAAGGCCGACGTTGAACGGTTATATCTACCAATAGATGAGGGAGGGAGAGGTCTAACCAGCTTAGAGACTTTATATAAAATGCAGATAATTAAATACAAAACCTACATACAAACAGAAAAGATTACTTACTTAGGGCAATAGTAGAACACGACAACATCAAAGATAAATATTCAATTATAAAAGAAACACAACAGAACTTAGAAGAAATAGGGCTAAGATCAAACGAAAAATATACAGATAGAGAAATTAAGCATGCAATAGTTAAAACACGAGTAGACAAAATAAAATCAAAGCCGCTTCACGGACAATTTTATAAAGCTGTTTTGGAGAAGGAAAACATTGATAGAGTGCAGTCGTTCCGATGGCTTAAAAAGCAACCTGTATCGCCTGCACTAGAATCCGCCATATTTGCAATTCAAGATCAAGCAGTAGTCACAAAACAAATCGAACGCGACATCCTAAAAAAACCAGTTGACGGTAAGTGTCGGCTATGTTTAGCAAAGGATGAGACCGTACAACATGTTGTCTCAGGATGCGAAAAACTGGCCGGTACTTACTACACCAAACGCCATAATAATAACGTCCAGTACGTTTTCTGGACCTTGGCCAAAAACACAAATTTCCGGTAGCCAAATTGTGGTGGCAAGAACATCTCACGCAACCTCAGGTCAAAGAAAACGATAGCGCAAAAATAATGTGGGAGATACCGGTTCAAACAGACGTCACAATAGTACACAATAGACCAGACATAATATACATAAATAAAATAGAAAATAAAACATATTTAATTGACATCACTGTACCGTCAGATTATAACATAGGAGCCAAAGAAATAGAAAAGTTAAGTAAATACCATCCGCTAAAACGCGAAATAACCCGATTATGGAAAACACCAACAGAAGTTATACCCATAGTAGTAGGAGCCACGGGAGTTGTAGCTAAATCTCTACACAGATACTGCACAAAATTAGATTCACACATTAACACACACATCATACAAAAACAAGCAGCCATCCACACAACAACAATCATCAGCAAAGTTCTGGGGGACACAGTATTTGTACATGGGGGAACTGAGCCACCCTTTCCCTGAGGGTCTCGGGGCGGGAGCTCAGTAAACCGAGCCTAGCTCGAGTAGAGGAACACCTCATCAAACCATAATATAAGTACCTATTATATATTAATATATGTATATATATTATGATAATAAGTACCTATCATTCCAGGCCACATACAAAAAAATATTGACCTATTTCATACATCACATATTTATATACTACATATTATATTACACATAAATATACTTTTTATCACGGATGAATTAGAATACTGAATACTACCCGAGTAAAACCGCTAGGTACTGGTATATTTCGGATAATGAAAGTATTCGTTCTTCATAATTTTAGGGTCAATCCACCCTATTTCTATGCCTACATCAGGTCATATCACTAGTCCTAAGTAAATCAAGTAAAATAGCCGCCAGCATGCTGGGTACGGTTCCGATTGGTAGTGGGCTTGAACATCTTGATTATCTGTAGACCTACAGTGGCCTATGGATAATTCAGGTGTGCTTAGTGTAAGTAGTTAGGTAGGTAGGTTTGTAGTGTAGTTCTCATTGTATTTTAGTTTTGTTAGTAAAATAGTATAATAATTTTCTCACAAGAATTTTCTAAATCCTCAAAAACCAACAAAAAGATAAAAAAGCAACCGGATCGTATTTCAAAATACACAGGGTTAAACTCAGTTCACAATGTCGAGACCTCATCAAGAAATGGGGTCACACTTTCCCTATTTTCGATCGTTTTTTGTGACCAAAAATCTTTTTGTTAAAAAATTGATAGACTATTTTAAGTGATCTACTTTTTAAAAAACGCGTCGTAAGAGATAACCCTAAAATGGGGTGAATCGTGGGAAACGATGCTAGTTGTAGTTTTTTTGGGGATGAGTTCGCGAAGGTGAGTTGAGGGTTAATTTGCATCAAATTTTGTTGTCTACGAAGATTTATCTTTCGTTTCAATTATATAGTTATTGTTTGTATCTTTTTATTAATTTACTTATGCAAATTTGGGATTCTCACATTTTACTTATAAACTAAATGCACGCAACCAGGTGCTTAACAATTACTAACTTTGACAGGATAAAAAGTAGTCTATGTAAGTAGTCAATTACTAATAAAAATATCTTGAAATAAAATAGTTTTCTGTAGACAAAATAACGGAACAGTCACAGTAGGTACCGTAAATTTATACTTAGTCGAAGCAAATTATTATCGAAAAAAATCCAATCTAATAATACCTATGATTGAAGAAATTATGAATTATATATGCATGAAATATATATGAATTTAAAGAAAATGATTCTCAAATAGACAAAGTAATATAACACCTACTACTACCACAATATTACCTATATCGCAGAAATGTTATGTTAGCCCTGCAGTTCTCCCCGTAGCCCTATAACGCAAAAATAACGACGAAAAATAAAAATCTCTTACACTTTTACAAATCAAAGAAAAGATCCTTAATGAAACTTTATTGATTTGACCGCAATTTAACCCTGTCGCATTCCAAACTTTCCTGACAATGCAACCGTTCGCCCAATTGACCCGGGGTCACACACGTATCGAATTTCTTTTCAAAAAGAAACACAATTCTGGAATCCGATATAAAAAAAGACACAATTCAATTTGAAGAAATTCGCAATTCTATAACTGACCTCTTTTTCGTAAAATACAAGAAATAGTGACCCTTTCTTATATTTGAAAAGCGTGTGATTCGTGACCCTGCTGACCTTTTTGTATTTTTTGTTTGTGGTCAAAAAGGGGCATCGATTGTGTTATTTTGGACAATGCCTTACTGATTGGGTGGCGCAAAAATTGGCGTGATGCTAGAAAACATACAAATAGATTTTCGTTTTGCTGTGATACAAATTGGTGTCTAATTTGTTTATTTTTTTCTCAGGAGACCAATTGGCTGTTGGCCTTAGGTGGCCTTTACCAACCGAACTTAGGGCTAGCGGATACAGGACTATACTAAATTAACCATATTTTATTCATACAAACGTAGAACATATCTAAAAGAAGAAGGAAAATAGTCACTCCATATTTATATTTTTATTAGAGTGATAAGACGAGCAGGGCATGTGCCTGATGGTAAGTTACATGCCTGGCACATAACAGCACAGTGACACGCAACTATTGGAACATGACGATTCCAAATCATTACCTAGCACTGCATTGCGATCATCACTCAAAGATGTTTTATCTCTATGCCTTGTAATTTTACTGGAAACATTATGCCCTTCAAACCGGAACACAGTAATGCTGCATTACTGCTTGGTGATAGAATAACTGGTAAAAGTGTGGTACTTCCCCAGACATACTCTTCAAAGTCCTACCTCTGCTATTTACTAGCTCATCATACTCAAATCGAGAGTGAATCGGTTTCTTCTAGGTAAGCACGCTCCATCGTAGATCTCATCATCGCTTAACATCAGGCGAGATGGTGGGCAAGTGCGAACCTATACTAGTTAAAAAAAAGGGTCTAAATCCCTCTTGACGACTAGGGGAAAGCATACTCGTACTATACTGACTAAACATAACCAAGAGATACCTATGACTTTGATAAAACGATTTTGACAGTGAAGAAAAATATCATAAGGAAACCATCATGTTCTAAAAAAGAAATCTATCAAAGAAATGTGACATTAAAAACCCGCACTTGACCAGGATGGTAGATGTCACATCATAGAGTACCTATATCATATTTCCTTGGAAGATGCCTTAGAAAAGGCAAATCCTAGCACTAAGACCATACAATGGGCTTATTATACTGTTGTCATTGTTAAAACACAAATTTTAAAAATAATCCCAATGAAATAAATGACGTAGCACCTTTTGTAGCAAAACCGTTATAAAATCTTCACAAAACTCGCCCACAACGGAACAAAATCCATAAAAATCTCAAATTACTGCAAACAGTTATAAATCACTACGAAAATTAAAAAAAAAACTATCTCACGCGTCTCGCATCATCTGTGCTACCTAAAAGGGGTGAATTCGGTGATTTTTTAAAACGGGCACAATAGCGGTACCCTTGCTAAATAGAAAAAAAAAGATTAAAAAAGTAAACGCGGAAGAACCCGCGAAAAAGATTCCAAATTCAACTCTTTCCCATGGGTCTTAACCTTGGCGAACTTTTTTGTCAAAAATTGAGACACCTTTGCCATCTTTCCGTTTTTTTGTTGTTTTTTTTTCTAAGGCCCGTGATTTGAGGGCGAGGGTCGGCTTTTGTGCTTGCCCTTTCATTGTACCAGCGTTGAGATAAAGCAGGTGGGTCAGATGCGTGGAAGACGCAGATTCTATTTTTGAAAATATTGCTTCTTATTTGATAGAATAATGAAATAGAGTGACGAGCGCAATGCGCTGCCAACATTTTTTTTTTTAGTATACAGTCACAAAAGGAGCAGGACATGTACCTGATGGTAAGCAACATGCCTGCCCATAGCAGCAATGTCACGTAGGTATTGGAACATTAAGATACCAATACATTACCTAGCACTGCACTGTGCTAGTCACCTCACTGCCCTGTAATGTAACTGGAAACATTGCCTTCCAAACCGGATAACATAGAAATACCTGTTTTGAATGAGCGGAGTCTTTATTATCAAAACTATAATAATTGTGGGTAAGTACTCTGAAAACTATTTTTATTACATACCTAACTAGCCACTTATACTACACATGCTTGAATAGTCCCTAGGCAGATTATCAAGCCATGATGGCCATGCCATGCCCTCCGGCTACACCCATGTGTGTGTAGTTTCCAAAGTAAGCTATCAAATTTTGAGTTATAAGTTTTCACTTCTATCGGCAGTTCCTATGACTGCCAATTTGTTCCTATGACTTTTTTTAGCTGTTGCATAGCTTTTATCGCGGGCCTGGAGACCGAATTTTAGTGATCGTGCATCTCTTTCTTATGTTCACAAGAAAGAGGGATGGAAGACCGTAACGCCGTCCTCCCCACTCGGTCATTCGGTTTTGAATCTTATTTGTATTAGCTTTACAGACTAAATGCTCTTAGCAGTGTTGCCAACTTAACGGATTTCCCGTGATATTTTTTATGATAAACAAATGTCACTCTTCAAAATAAAAGCAATTCCGAAAAATTGTTAACATCCCTATTGCTTATGTTGATAAAAATGCATGCTACATGCAATAGCTTTACCGCGGCAGTCTCCGAGTGCCACACTTCTCTTTTTTTTTTGTTTGAACGCTTAGCTTCTTCATTTGAACTACTCGACCGATTACAAAAATTCTCTCACACATGCATATTTACGTGAGCCCTCAGTACTATAGGTATAGGCTATATATTAAGTACCTACTACGGACGAAGCCAGGACGGACTATTAGCATTTTTATAACAATCAGTTACATTTTTAAGAGTTTAAACTCTGTTTTTCAATCTCGCTAAAATACAGACAAGATGACACTATCTGAAAACAAAAGTTAAACCCAAAACAAAAGACAATACAATGAATGATTGCACAGCAACTGCCTCAATATTTCCAAAACACAATAATAATACTGGCCACAAACATGATTACATGCAACCAACTTATTTACAAAACGTGACGAATCAAGCAAGCTAAAACATTCTTCTACGATAATCATATTTGTTTGTAAAATACGATTATAGCGCTGTTTGAAACAGTTTATATAACTAGGTCGAGATGTAAAAAGGTTTCGATCGAAATAAGTGTAATTACGGTAAGACGCATCGCGCGCCTGAATTTTCGGAAAATTGGCGCGCGCGGCAAAAACACAACATTTTCGGAAACGCGACGCGTCCACTCGACGCGGCAAAAACGAATTCCTAATTCAAAACTTGGAGCTGGTTAAATTAAAATGTGACCATATTGAAATATGTAATTGTAAATATTGAATCATACATTTTTTTAACCATAAAAATTAATTTACTTGTCAGCGGGGAATATTGGCGGGTTCTTGTTCTGTTGTTAATTACTGGAATATGTTTTAGTTTTTTAAATCATTACTTTTTTTTTTAATAAATAGTGACGAGCTGACGAGACGATCAGGTCATGTGCCTGATGGTAAGCAACATGCCTGACACATAACACCACAGTGACACGCAGCTATTGGAACATGAAAAGTCTAAATCATTACCTAGCACTGCACTGCGCTCGTCACCCAGAGATCTAAGATCTTATTTCTCTATTTATTGTAATTTCTCTGGAAACATTGCCCTTCAAACCGGAACACAGTAATGTTTGCACATTACTGCTTGGCGGTAGAATAACTGGCAAAGGTGTGGTACTTCCCCAGGCGGACTCTGCTAAGAGTCCTACTACTACTACCACCTTACTTGAGTTAATAGAGATATTTAGAATTAATTTCACTTATGAATGCAAATTTTTGGATGCGTTCAATAAAATGAATCTGATCTATCTTTATTTAGAACTAGCGACCCGCCCCGGCTTCACACGGGTGCAATATTAAATATAATTACTAATAAAAATGGTTATTGTGGGTTATTCCTAAGAGATAGACATATTTTATACTATTGCAGACCGTTTGTAGACCTTTTGAAGGGGTACATTATTGTTATACATTATTTTGATCTAGCTCATAGGGTTCAGCCAGCGATAGCAGTGTAAACGCAAATACCTGTTTATTTATGACACTGAAACATTACTGAATGGATGTTGAAACATTTGAAAATGGAATACGGACACTAAGATACACCATAATAATATACCCTTCAAAAAACTTCATTGTATCCAATAATTGTATTTTAAATAAAACAAAGAAAAAACATTCCTTAGGAAATTCGAAACATTTGAAAATGGAACACAAAAACGTTTCCCGCGCAAAACGTCAGACATTGTTGTCGAACTGAGATATGTCACTTTTGTTTAAATTTCGAAAATTAATAACTGCCAGCGTCCGCCGAATTTTTGGTCGTCCCTCGGTCTTTTAATTAGAAATATTTGGAGATTTAGCAATTTTTTTGCGAAATGACGGACGGAATAAAAATATGTTTGGTAACAAAGCTGAAATGCCGCGAGTTTTAGATTCGTGGCTTAGTGAAGAAGCAATGTTTTTTTATTAGAATCTAAAGCCCTGTCTGGCGCTAGTTTGCTCACGTTAAATAACTATATAACGTAGGTAACGTATGCAAATATATTATGTTTCTAGAGAAATTACAGGGCTTAGAGATAAAAATTGTATATCATAGTGACAAGCAGTGCTAGGTAATGATTTGGGCTCTTTTGTTCCAACAGCTACGTGACAGTGCTGTGGGCAGGGATATGGCTTACCATCAGGCGCATGGCCTGCTTGTCTTTTCACTCTCTATAGTGTACTTATACTTTAAGAAAGAGCACGCTTTGTGTGTCTATTGCAGAACTTGTAGTTTTATCTCAATATGAAGAGAATCGAGGTCACAATCCACCATGCTGGCTAAGTTCCGATTGGCAAAAGACAAAAGCAAAATACCCTCTACAAGATGGGTTTTTTGTATCATATAGGTTTTTGGTCGAGGTATTAAGAACCCGATTCACTCTCGACTTGAAGACTCCACGATTGCTTACATCGCGAAAAAGCCTTTCAAGAAACACATTCTACAGACATTACATTTGTAATAATAGACATTGTTAAATGTACTGTTGTTGTAAGATCACCTATATACTACAGAATTGAAGTGGTTGAAGTTATATCTATACATCAAAAAATTCAAATGTCAAGCGATTGTGGCAGCTTTGTCAACGTTCAACTTTTATCAACAAAAAAAACTTTCTTTTTAAACAGTTATTGACGAAACTCTTTGAAATTAAAGAAAAAGTATCCAATAACGTTTACTCGAATTCAAAAAACGGAAACAGTCGAAGAATTCCAAATTCAAAGTTGTCATTACGACCGTTATCTTAAATCGCAAAAAATAAACAGCTGACGATCGCAACCCTTTGCACAGAAACTTCGAAAGGGGTAAAAAAAACTTTATACTTTTTAATACGGTGTAATATTTTGACAAAACTGCGGAGTCACGTTACAAGCCGGGTGCGAAACCAAAAAAAAAAGGATTTATAAAAGAGAGATAGATTTCATAGACATTCGAAATTGTAATTTTTGTCATGTTCTTCTTCATTGACTGTTGATGTATGACTTGGAAACGTATTTTTTTGGAAATGTAAATGGTGTACTGAAAAAAAAATGTATTTTCCTTTTTTTCTTTTTTGATTTTTCCTTGATATTGAAACTTGGGAGCTTGCATGTGACAATGGCGCTAGTGCCGCGACCGAAATGACGAGAAATAATGAAAAATATCAAAATTGTCTTTTGGTTGTGATGGTAGACTTTTTGGAGTCCCTTTGAGTAACACACCTTTGCCAATTATTCTAGTGCTAAGCACTAATATGCCAAAATTACATTAAGTCTTCTGGTTTGAAGGGCAATGTTTCCAGAGAAATTACAGGTTATAGAGATCTTATATCTCTGGGCGACGAGCGCAGTGCAGTGCTAGGTAATGTTCTCTTCATGTTCTAGGTAGTGCTCTTCATGTTCAAATAGCAGCGTAGCGTAGTGCTGTAATCTGTAATTGGTAGACGTGTTACTTACCATCAGGTACATGTCTTACTCTTCCGGCACTCGGTATCATAACAAAATGTCCCTCTATTATAAATTTATCGTAAAAATCTCCCGTCAATGAGTTGGGATAACTCTTCTGAAACAAAAAAAAATGGCAGCCATAGGAACTGCCGATAGAAGTGAAAATTTATAAACTCAGAATTTGATAGCTTATTTTAAAAACTACGGAAACCGGAGGGCGTGGCCATGAGCATGGCCATCTAGATATGCTGACCAATGGGAAATGCTTACGCATTTATAGATGGCCAATGGCCATGGTCCCGAGTTTACCTGAAGATTTATTATCATTGCACAGCGTGACGCTAGAATTAAATTCACAGCCCACGAAAAATCTGTCTGAGGCGCGCCAAGAGAAGTTATCACTTCAAAAAATGTAATCGTCATTCTTTAACATGAAGTTGTACATGCCAACTCTACAACTCTATGCACGACATCAAAATCACAAACTTGTAGTTGTGTTTTGTGTGAGACAGTATGCAGTAGTAGGACTCCTAGCAGAGTCCGCCTAGGGAAGTACCACACCTTTGCCAGTTATTCTACCGCCAAGCAGTAATGTGAAAACGTTACTGTGTTCCGGTTTGAAGGGCAATGTTCCTAGAGAAATTACCCTGTAAGAGAGAGAGAGATTAGAGATATAAATAACATCTTTGGGCGATGAGCGCAGTGCAGTGGTAATGATTTGGACTCTTCACGTTCCAATGGCTGATATGTGCCAGGCATGTTGCTTAACATCAGGCACACGCCCTGCTCGTCTCGTCACTCTTTATTTAAATATATATATATATATTCTTCAACTATTTTTTAAGGAACAATAATACTCGTAGTATTTTCAATAAAACTAAATACTGGAAGTCATAGAGACTGTCTATGAAAGTAAGTGAAAAGTTAAAACTTAGATTTAAGTATTGAACAGGCCGCCGCGCCGACTGCAACACTCGTTTTTTATTGCTATTGGTCTTTTACTGTATGGCTTTAATGTGTACAATAAAGAGTATCAATCTATCTATCCATTTTTCTATCTACCTAAACAGCACTAATTTTGGACAATACGTTACCTATATAGCTTCTGATAAACAACTGTTACGCATGTCGGTGTTGCAAACTGACTAGATGTCGCGCATCCAAAAAGCGTCTAACCAAAGAGTTTACTTTTTTTTCATAAAGAGTGACGAGACGATCAGGACATGTGCCTGATGGTAAGCAATATGCTTGACACATAACATATACTACGTATAGAGTTAGAACAAATGCTTTTGAACAAAACGTAATTTTGTATATTTTTATGGTATTAATTTACGTCATTATCTACAAAAAATAAATATAAACTCCCCATAACGTAGAACTTACTCTTACGTATATTCCAATAACATCAATCAACCCTTCATTCTATCATGCGTCCAACAAAAACCTCCGTAGCTTCGTCTCAAAGCCACATTACCCAAAGAATTCATATTTTTTTCGTCGCATTGTGAACAAAACGGCTAACCTAATCCATATTATTCCATATTTCAATTTTCGAAGCCTCATCTTCCATATTTGAACTCTTTCTAAATTCAAATTTCAAAAGAACCAAATTCAAATTCCGTCTGCGTCGTGTTCTAAATATAAAAAATCTCTTTTTTGTCAAATATGGAAGGGTTAAGTTAAAACATTCTATTTTCGAATTGTTAAAAAGTCCACATTGTATGGAATACGTCAAAACTTCATACGCGGTGAAGGTGGATAGTAAACGCAAACAAATCAGATTAGACTTTCATACCTTTTTGTTATTTCGAATTTGATTTGCATGTAAACATTGATAAATAATCAACATATATTATTTATTTGCCTAATTTAATTTATTTTCCTAATTCAATAAAATTAAAATGGGGTTGTCTAAATTGATATAGACGGAGGAAGACCTTAGTATCCCATTGCACAGGATAATCCTAGTTTGGGTGTAAGTTCATCTAACTAAGTTTATTACTAGATATACTGTACGATTTTTTTAAATATTAATTTTAGCCACACCACAGACTCCGGGGTCCGTGAACTTTGTCATTACAATGACATTATTTTTTGCATATTTCTTGGAATAGGAGAAGAAGGAGAAAACAGGGGGGTGTTGTGAACATTTTGAACCTAAGCCTAGTACTAGTCAGTCGGATTTCGTCTGTTGAGCCGATCACTACCGGTCGGGATTCCGATAGTAATCGACTCGACATCGTCTTTTGCCTAAGCCGCCTCCTCCCGGCACAGAGCCTCCACCACGGCCGCATTTCTGTCTTTAGATGTACGATTCATATGTATTCTTTGATTTACCAATGTTTGTTTATGATTAACAAATGATTTGATATAAGACGTTTCAGTTATATTAGATTATGATATTTCAGTTATATTACACTTTTGTTGAATGCGTTTGATCGAGAAATTATGTTTTTGCAGCCAGTAATGACTTAAATTACTAATTCTTCAAGAAAAACTGGTGGCTAGAAAAAAACTACTAAAGCGTATTGATGAAACTCTGTGAAATCGAGACATTAGTGTTGTTTAATAAAAACTAAATTATTCAGTAGTAAACTTACGGATGTAAGAATTAAATCGAATTAGCTTGTTTTAAAGTCAAGATATTTAATTCAAAAAAATTTTTTTTACTCTTATTGGTTATACACAACGAGAGTTTATCTCACAAGAGTATATTACCTGATGCTAAGCGTCGATGCGAGCAGTAGAAAAAATCGACTAGCTATTGATATGAAGACATCATGATTATAAATATCGGAAAATCCTCTCAGGCACTGCATTCCACAGCTTGGATGTTATTTTCACAAAAGTAGAGTCAAAATTCTTCGTTCGAGTCTTTGGAACGTCGTTTTTTCGTTTTTTTTTATTTACTAATATTATACACCTCTGAAATTTTTAGGTATGATTAATGTTTCTATGTTCTTTAGTGTAATTTACAACAAAAATTTTCTTTGCTGTTTGATATTTCAGCAAATCCTCAAATAAAAGCTTCACACAGTAAAATTAGGTTTTTGTCACAAAACTTAAACGATTAAAAATCACAAATACGAAACCAATCTCTAGTATCTGTTATGATAATAATTTTCTAATTGTAATTCTTTTATTTAAACCTGTAGGTTGATGGTATATTGGTATAACTGCCTCTTATCACTTTTAAGAAAAAATATTTACAGTAATTTGTCACCTCTGACAATATCCCATATACTGTGCGTACTACCATTATTTCTTTTTCAAATGATACGAAAGACACAGGAAGCATGAGTTTTTTGTCACTTCCACGTCTCGCGTGTACCGACACCGATCCGCCATCTCTTTCTAACAACCTAATTTCTTACACGTGCGAGTGAGATGGGTGGCAAGTTCTCAGGTGTGTTGACACACAGATGTTTAGAAGAGGCAACGCATATTACACAATTACGATTCCATTTAATTATTATTTTTTCTGGCTTGTTATTTAAGATTTTTGTCTGTGGGCGGCTTACTCACCTAGTCTATGGTAACAAACTATGGAAGACAATTGACGTTTTTCTAAATGTCACGTTCTGGTCCGTTAGTTCTAATAAGATTTGACTTGGTAATTTTAACTGTAGGAGGCGAAAATAGAAAGCTGTGTACCTAGTTGCTATTGCAGTAATTAACATTCTATATCATTAAGATTGGTTCACACAAAATTATATTTATGTTGTGGTAAAGGTTGTGGTGAGAACGATTGGTTTTACAAACGCCAATTAATAGGCAAGACCCCCTTTACCGCTGAGTATTTTCGTACATCGTAAGGAAACCTTTCATTAATTGCGACCCCAAAATCCGTTCATACGGTACCACGTGATTGAGCAACAAACATTCAAACATCCATACATTGACATTTAAGTATAACATTATTATGTATTATATGTTACATATTATATGGAATAGATGTAATTTATTCTAAATT
Source organism: Ectropis grisescens (assembly GCA_017562165.1). Classification (NCBI taxonomy): domain Eukaryota; kingdom Metazoa; phylum Arthropoda; class Insecta; order Lepidoptera; family Geometridae; genus Ectropis; species Ectropis grisescens. The sequence goes on along the minus strand of CM029793.1, from coordinate 7,197,746 downwards.
CAAAACGCACCATTTGATGTGATCGTTGCGTCGTACAAGATGTCAAAGTAATCGTACATGTGCTATCAGGTATGCGGGTATGCTTCAAAGTCAAAAGTCAAAGTAATTTTATAAGCCAAAAGTTTTGGTTACAAATAAGATATGGTGTCTGCACAATTTCAGCCTAAAAGGCATGTAAAATTAAAAAAAAATGTTACAGAAATATAAAACTTTAAGAACATTTACAACAGCCATAACAGCATATATCTAAAGCGCCTATTAGACTACGCGTTATTCAGACTGTCTTAGAGTCTGACTTCTCAGCTCGCTATTACACCAATCTGAAAAACGCGCGCTCTCGCGCTTACGCGATCCAACTCTACGACTTTCAACAGTACCTACTTTTTTCTTTACTGTATGCTATTATGGTATTTATTCATTTAAATCAATAAAAATAATGTTCAGTATTTAACAAAAGTATAATAACAGCAAGATCAAAAATAAAATTATGGAATTCGAACTCCGAATTCCCAAAACACACAAACAAAACAAAAATTACCGCGAATATCAATGAACCAATCAAGAACCAATGAAATGATATTTTAAGATTTTATCTCAATGTCAGTCTCATATATTTGTCGTATTTATTTATAATTTTATTATAAGTGACGTTCCCAAGTGTTCTTTTGAAATAATGGTTCGAATAAATAAAATGAATTGAAAATTGAATGGAATTGCATTGAGTTTTAACTCTATTTGTCTTATTACACTACTCGTTATTTAGACTGTGAGCCAGTAAGACTCGCCGAAACCGATCTTGCTGTCTGAATTCAGAGTCTAACCAGTTCGACGCTTATTACACCACGCTACTTAGACTAAGACTGTCTCATAACGAGTGGTGTAATAACGCCTTAAAGAATTTTATAATGAGAGTTACAATCTCAAGAACAAATAATTACTTATATAAAGGTTTTTAGTTTTAGACAAATAAGTCTTATACAATAAAAGCGAAAAAATAAATCTATGTGATATGTGGATTAATTAATATGTCCGTTAAGCTTTGAGTCTTTGAGCTAATCAATAGCATCTTTAGAAATTTAAAAATATATAATGAAACATATATACAGGTTTTTTATACATATGTATTTCCATCATTTACATAATACATTAGTAAATTATATGTTATGGAATGTATTTATTTTGTTATTTATAGTCCCGGGTCCGACAATCAAACATATCAACTAGCGTTTGAACTGTTGGGAAAACCGTGGAATTCGGGAAATGAAACAAAATTTAGGTGTTGGTATGTGTGTTGCTCAATCACGTCTGAACCTCTGAACAGATTAAGTTGAAATTTGAAATATAGCTAGATTTTATAACCTGGAATAACACAGGCTACTTTTTATTGTGCCAAAATAACGGGAATGGAAACTACGTGGGTAAACCATAGGGAGTTGATGGTACTTTTGTAAAACCAATCGAACCATTACAATAGACTTAACGACAGGTCTGCAATTATATTAAATTACTAGCTGTTCCCTGCCACGCTTCGCTGTGGCACATTGTGATGAAAAAATTAGATAAAAACAATCCTTGATGCGGATTATATATTATTGTAAAATTTCAGCTCGATCGGTGCAGAACTTTTTGAGTTTTTGAAGCGTACACAAACCAACATAACATTTTTATACATAGAGATTTGATATAATGATAGTATTTAAATAGAATAAAATATGTACCAATTTTAATATATTTTTTTTAACTTACTTTATGATCATTCAAAGCTGGATGGACAAGTCCATTTTGAAAGTTCGAAATTATTAGAAAATGTATTTACCATTGGATAACCCATTCAAATCCACTTACTTTTGTTATGAAACCAGCTTCCTAAACGCAATATTTAGTATAGCTACGATACAAAATTTACGCGCGACGCATAGAAAATGCGGCACAGTGACGTCACGTTTCTGTAGTGATTTGTATGAAGCGTTTTTGGGAGAGTCCAAAATTGTGATTTTAAAATGGTGATATCACGGGAAGTTTTTAAGATAACAAGGTAATTCTTTCACCTATGTTTCAGATACTGAGTAGCCTTTTGATTCGAACCCGGCCTTCAGTTTCACAGGCAGAGTTAGTACCCACTAAGCCATGACGCCAGTCTATGCAAACTTGTTAGTATACTTTCTGAGTTTGGAAAATGAGTCGACATGCCTATTTGAGGTGCTCTTGCAATAGTCGTCATACAAGATACTAGATATACTCTTCGTTGAGTATGAGATGCTATCAGGGCGTCTACTCTCTTTCTACGAAAATCGTAATTTCGAAATAAACTCGTGACTTTCCTACTTCAATTCTACTTCGATCCGTCGTTTCGTCCGTTCAAATGTTCTAGCATAATCAGCCCACTAAATGTTCCCACTGCTGGGACTCAGCGCCTTCTCTCGCAAGGAGAGAGTTTAAGGCCATAATCCACCACGCTGGCCAAGTGAGGTTGGAGGACACAATACATGACCTCGAAAGGTTCTAGGTACATTTTGGTTTCTTCACGATGTTTTCCTTCACCGTTTTTAAGTTAGCGGCATTACGCACATGCCTTCGAAAAGACAGTGGTGCGTGTGGTGGAATTCGAACCCGGAGGCTCCGGATCGGAAGTCGCCGTTCTCCCGACTAGACCAGCCGTAACTTTTTTGTCAAATGCTCTAAGCCTACTCTAATTAGGCAAGTCCAACAATGGTCGATCGGATGAAACGAAGCAGAACCGGAGTAGAAAACACGCGAGTTTTTTTTCGAAATTAATTAGTAGCAAGAGAGTAGACGTTCAGGCTTGTTTCTAATTTGTGCTTCAGTTTAGTTAGCTAGTAAATTTAAGGGCGGGTGGGCCGTTATTTTGAATTTTTAAAACAACTTTAAGACCTATAGAATAGGGTATTAAACTCTGAAAAAATATATGTATTAGTTAAGGATCTAATCTAGTGCAATTCACAGTCAGTAACACGGTTTAATGAATTTTATTTGACAGAAAAAATCCCAAAGTTATCCCTTATCAAAAGTTATTTCAAGATTATGACTAAACTAATGAATTTTAAATTAATTTTTTACTCAACGAAAGCCACTAAAAGTTATAGATGCATTCGCAGAGTTTGACTGGATAAAAAGTATCAGTTATTCCCTATGTTTAAATATCTAAAATATATATAGCGCGCCGTTCGGCAGGCCCGATCAATCGCGTTTCGGCGCTCGCGGACGATGGACCTGTGCTTGATTTTGCAATTTTGACAACCGATAAATCTTAAATATTACGATCATAGTGCCACAGTATAACAATATCAGTAGGTTATACTAGTGAAGAACGCGATGATCTTGATTTTTGGTACCGTTTTCATTGGAATAGCAAATAGGCACTAATACTAATTAGTACGCTGTTTACTTTGTGTTGTAGACCAATAATAGGGCAGTCTCAAAAACTGACGTAGCTACCACATCAGTAAAAAATTCAATGCGGATGCAATGGAAAATAGATAACTATCGGTAAAATATTCGTCCGTCAAATCAGAGATCGGGATAAGAAAATAATGAGAGGGGAGAAATCCCCTGCGTAAATCCCCTAATATAAATGATACCTAACTTGCATTTATGCCAGTTGGGTAAATTCTTTGGTAGTAAGGTACTTACTACTTGGAAGAAAAGTCCTCACATACACATTTTACCACTTTGGAAGAGACTCTCGCGCAAACTATTCAGTTTAAAAAAAATTGTTAGAAACTTCAATACAATTTTTGAACTAATATCTGTAGATACACGTAGGTTTTGATAGAATTTTTTTTTGAGTTGCCGTTCCAAGTTGTGACACCACCAAAATTTATTGTTTTTTCTTTTTTTTGTATGAAAATGTTAATATGGTTCATAGAATACATGTACTTACCAAATTTTAATAGTATAGTTCTTATAGTTTCGGAGAAAAGTGTCTGTGACATATACAAAATGTGAAATCGAGAGGCATGCAATATGTCTGGCAAAACAAGTATTGGTCTGACTTTATACAATGATTAAAATAATAGTCAACTGATAAAAGTCTTCTTCTTCTATCCATTTCTTAAAATTCTACCGCCAAGCAGTAATGAGCAAACACTACTATGTTCCAGTTTGAAGGGCAATGTTTCCAGTGAAATTACAGATCATAAAGATAAAACATCTTAAATCTCTTGGTGACGAGCGCAGGTAATGATTTAGACTCTTCATGTTCCAATACCTGCGTGTCACTGTACTGTTATGTGGCTGGCACGTTGCATACCATCAGGCAATGTCCTGCTCCTCTTGACACACTATTCTAATATACTTATACTAACAAGAACAAAATTAAAAATTTTGATTAACCCCCGACTACCTCGGTTGTGGTGGGGGCCATCTTGAATTTGATTTTTTTGTAATGTTTAGTATTCTACACTAGTCAATCCCTTTCATTTGATACCCATATTGAGGTAGGTTGTAAAGAAATATTTTGTCCGCCATTTTGTGGAGGCGGCCATCTTGAATCGATATTAACCAAACAAAGCTAAGAACATCCGCACGGATATTACAGTACCCGACGATAAATATTGCACATCGACACCTGGAAAGAGACAATCGGCCAACTTCGGCTTCGTAGAGCGTCATCTCTGTCCCACGAAGTACAAACAGTCCGGTATCTAATTAATGCCGGTATCTATTAGGAGATATTAAAACAATTTTAATTTGCTTCTTTTGATAATTCTTTTTATTCTTTGTATAAAATACACCATTTCTTCTATAAGTGATGGCTTTAGGTTCGGGTAAAATAAAACAAAAAATATATGTTCACATTATGTTTACGTTTTTAAATACTTTGGAAAATTACAGCTGTAGTGTACATAATAAACACCTGTCCCTATTGTTAAAGTGAGACATTGTAATAAAAATAATAATAATTCTAATTCTCAATTACTTCCATTTCACTATCTGTGCTCTCAAAGAGGTCAATATCACTGTCGCTATCAGCCGTATTTATCACTAGTCTATCAGTGTAATTGTCTAAGCCGTGTTGAACGCTTCTATATTAATACTCACATTTGATTGTGTGATCGCAAACCTTTTTTCCACTCTTCAGCCCCGATCATGTTTACTTTTTCAGTCAATAACGTTTTTACTGTAGTTAAATTCATACCCACATTTCTAGAGGCTACATAGCCTTACATTTTCATCTTAATTTTTTTTTATCTGTCAGCTTCGGTTAGGTACAAAATATTTATAAACATTGTAGATAATTTGGCGTGACTGACCTCGTAAAGGTTTCCCTCTTTTTCCTAAAGATGCCATAGTACAACTTTAAATTTGGGGGTGTTAACAAGTCTATATATATAATTTGAACTGGACGCGACCGCACTCTATCGCACTTAAACAACGACTGGCAAAACGTCACATGTCACATAAGTAGTATGCGATAGAGATAATGCTCTACGAAGCCGAAATCAGCCGACTGTCTCCCTCCAAAGGCCGATGTGCAATACTCATCGCCGGATACCTACTGTAACTTTCAAATTAAAAAAAACGCATCGAAATCGACCCATCCGTTTGAGCTCTACGGTGCCACAGACAGACACACACACAGACAGACAGACATCGACGTCAAACTTATAACAACTCTTTTTTTGGTCGGAGGTTAAAAAAAATTAGCCTTCTACCACAATTAACATTATTGAAGTGAAAACTTCTCTTAGCGCGGTACATACATATTTTTCGTGGGATCATGGGAAGTGAATTGAATTCTAGCGTTACGCTCGGGAATGATAAGAGATCTTCGGGGAAACTCGGGACCATGGCCAATTTAATTTTTGTTTGATTGCAATGATATATAAAACTACAATGCCTCACTGTTTTTTTTTGTACCTATATTATTGACGTTACCATTGTTACCAAGTGTATCTTAGATGGCTAAGGTTCGAAAATAAATGAATTGAGAGTAATTGAATTGGCCATCTAGAATTGCGTCAGCATTTCCCATTGGCTGACGCATTTCTAGATGACGAAGCTCATGGCCACGCCCTCCGGTTTCATCCGCATAGTTTCCAAATTCAAAGTAAATCAGTAGTAAGTATCAAAATCGTTATAAGTTTTCACTTCTATGACTGTCAATTTTTTCTTTACTAACTAGCAAAAATTGGTAAAAAGAAAAAATTGCTTAATGCGTTGTTCTACATTTCTACAATCACGACTATCAGTGCTTGAAAATCAACGCATACCTACTTAAAACTATTCGAGAGTGGAGACTTTCCGTATTTCCCCTTAGCGCCATCTAGTTTAAAATATACTAAGCTCAACGCCACAAGTAGTACTTAGTTATTTATAAGTTGGCCGCTAGTTTGTTCATCTGTTTTATTTCAATAGCTTCATTAAATTAATTAATGCATTTAGAATGAATAAGCCAATCAATATTTGATTTGGACTCTTCATGTTCCAATAGCTGCATGTTACTTTGCTGTTATGGGCAGGCATGTTGCTTACCATCAGGCACATATGTCCGGCTTGTCTCGTCACTCTGTACCTACTATAAAAAATAAAAGTGGTCAAGTGCGAGTCGGACTCGCCCATGAAGGCTTCCGTAGCAGCAAGTAACATATATAGTTTAACATAAGTGCTTGTAGTTCGTCGTTACTTAAATCAGTGTTCAACGTTTTGCCCGAAAGACAATAGAAGCCATCTGAGGGCAACTGCCTCAGACCTTTTAAAAAAAACTGTCAAATTAAACAGTTCTTATTTCGTCATCAAAGGCACATAAACCCCTAATAGGCACATAAATTGTGGACTACCACATACGCAACGCAACAAAACATTTTAAAATAAAATAAAATCTGAACTTTAAAATTCGACAAAAGCACGAAACACAATATCTCATTACGTCGAAAAAAAATAATCAATAAGAAAATACGAGATTTGCCCCAAAAAAACACACCCTTCTCAAAGGGTTAAGACAGAGATAGACAACAATTTGTATAGAATTAGAAAGAGAGAACCATGCTATTAAACCCTTTCGCTGCACCTGGTCTTTTTTGTTTTTTTGTTACCGAGTTTTTTGTGCGTAAAATTTTAAAAAGTGCAAAATTTCGTATTGTTTGGGGTCAATATTGATTTTTTCTTTAGAAATAGGTCGATTTGACAATGGAGTTCGTTATCTGACTCGGTTTAAATGACGTCATTAACCCTTAACCCCGTAATGGGTGAATGTCAGTTGCCATTATTGGTTATAGGTAATAACTTTAATTTATTACCTATAGCTTCCAATATAGATTTTAGATGACAGATAATGTAGATCATATTTACTAGCTATATTTTGTGTTGTTGTTTTTTTTTTTTTTTTTAACTAGAATAGGTTCGCACTTGACCACCATCTCGCCTGATGTTAAGCGATGATGCGATCTACGATAGAGCGTGCTTACCTAGAAGAAACCGATTCACTCTCGATTTGAAGACACCAAGATTGTAACCATCGGGGAAAACCCACTCAGGCAACGCATTCCACAACCTAGACGTTCTTATCACAAACGTGGAGTCAAATCGCTTTGTTCGTGTTTTTGGAACATCAACCATGAAACGATGTCGCCTTTTTGTGGAACGAGAAGTCCGATAGTGGTAGTCTTAACTATAGACTGTCCCGAAAACCTGAATCTGGTTTTCAACAAGTTTGATGGGTTGTAGTGAACTTTGGTCACTAGTTTTCATAAACAACGAAGAAAAGTTCCCATAGTTGGGACTCGGGGCCTTCTCTCGCAAGGAGAAAGGCAAGGTCGTAATTCGCCACGCTGGCCCAGTGCGGGTTGATTAGTGGCACATGACCTCGAAAGATGCTAGGCACATGTCAGTTTCCTCTCGATGTTTTCATTTCACCGTTTTAAGTTTCTAGACCAACCGCAACTTTTCACTAATTTGTCACGAAAAAAAAAGTTTATAAAGAAAACAATTAACAGCAATACGAATACAAATTACCAAAATTCCAACCGAATCTCATCGCCACAAACAAAGCTCCGTTCTGCCGATAAAAATATAAATTAAAACGTCCCGATACAAAACTGAGACGAAAGCGCAGATAGCCTTTACGGAACAACAGAAAAAACAACTAAAACAGCGTTTTAAAAAGAGAAATATTGAAAAAATAAGTATCACAATCAAATGAGGGAAGAACAAAAACGGGGATAAAAGGTATAACAAAAAGCAATATGGCGGATTGTTTTTAATTATCGAGTATCGGCATAAATCGATGCCCGTCGCCGAGGGCCCGGCGGTGCGCTTGCGCAGCTGTGGAGTCGAACTGCGCTACAACGATTTCTGTTATGAAGTGAATACTTTGACGCGACACAGACAGATTTTATGGGCTGTGAATTGAATTCTAGCTTCATCAGCGAATGATAAGAAATCTTCGGGTAAACTCGGGACCAGGGCCATGGGCCAGGCAAAGCTGACGCATTCCTAGATGGCCAGCTCATGACCGCACTCTCCGGTTTCACCCGCGTAGTTTCCAAAGTAAGCTATCAAATTCTGAGTTATACGTTTTCACTTCTGTCGGCAGTTCGTATGACTGACAATATTTTTTTTTGGAACGAAGTTCCTTCACAGCAGCAACACAACACAACAGCAGGCTTCGAGGAGATAACGATTTTGCAGCCCGACCGAACTAAAAATGATGTGAGGCTGAGACGGTAAGAAAAATATAAAACGGAAGTGACGCGGAAAAATTGCCCGTGACCAGTATTGCTTTTACCTTTATATTTAATATGATCGTACCATAAAATTGAACAATTTTTGTTTTAAATGTTGTTGCTTTTCAATTTTGCGTTTGACCGGCATCTCCAGATCAAGGCCACTACTATCCATAAATAAGCGTATACTAGCCGATTTACCACGCTGAATGGTTGACTGGTAATGTAAAAAAATACGTAGCGTATGTTAAGACAAAAAAAAATGTTATTATTTTATTCTTATTATTGTTTTCAGATACAATTTGACTGGCCTCGTGGCTTAGTGGGTAGTAACTCTGCCTGCGACGCCGAGGGTTGTGGGTTCGATTCACACCCGTTTCGAGGCGTGTCCGTGCCGGTTACTGACCATCTCGAGCTTTTGGGCGTTTCTCTGTCATCGACGCTCAACTTTGGCACATATATTGAGTCTAAGGCTAAATTAGCCGCCAAAAAACTAGGTGTCCTCTCAAAGGTGCGAAGATACTTCAATTCCGAACAGTTGCTCACGTTATACAAAGCACAGATTCGCTCCTGTATGGAGTACTGTTCGCACCTTTGGGATGGATCGGCTAAGTATCAGCTGGGGACTCTGGAATCGATTGAGAGACGTGCCAAAAGACTCATAGGCAATGACGCTCTTGTGCGTAAAAGACTTCAAAGTCTTGATCATTGCCGCAAAATCGCTAGCTTATCGTTTTTTTTTCGGATACACTTCGGAGAGTGTGCAACTGATCTGCATGATATAATACCACCTTGCCCTTTCTTCTATCGGACTTCTCGTTGCACAAAAGGGCGGCATCGTTTCATGGTTGATGTTCCAAAAACGCGAACGAAGAGTTTTGACTCCACGTTTGTGATAAGAACGTCTAGGTTGTGGAATGCGTTGCCTGAATGGGTTTTCCCTGATGGTTACAATCTTGGTGTCTTCAAATCGAGAGTGAATCGGTTTTTTCTAGGTAAGCACGCTCCATCGTAGATCTCATCATCGCTTAACATCAGGCGAGATGGTGGTCAAGTGCGAACCTATTATAGTTAAAATATAAATATTTAAAAAAAAATGTTCAGTTACGGACACAAAAAAATGTTTACGTCTGCGCAGGGAACTGATGATCCAAGGATACTGATTTTATAGAAAAAAATAAATCATTTGTAGCTTGTATCTGACACAGGACACAAAAAGTATCCACTTTTGCGCCCCGTCATATTATCTGTACACCAATTAACCGTTAATCAAAAATACCTTTTGAAATCATGTATGTATGCTGGCGGCATTACCATGCTAAATGGCAATGCTGATTATTCCTAGAATCTAATAAAGACCGTCATTTTACGCTCGTTGCGTCGATCAAGTTCGCGATGTTTTTGGAAATGAGATGAGGAGGTGATGAGGAGAATGAGAGAGTTAAATTCTTTGTTGCACTTAAATTATTAAAACACTATAAGTTAAACAAGAAACATCCTTTACAGTTGTTTCTGCCAGGAAACAGTAGGAAATGAAAATAATATCCCGGCTCCTAAAATTCCAATAAATTATAATAAATTGCAATAGGTATTAATATGATTACGCTGATAAATTTCACTTTAACTTTTTGAACAGACTGACGCCAAAAATTTACACAACAACGAGTAATATTCTCCATGGTTTTCTGCAACCGCGATTCATAAAATTCATATGTATGGGTGAAGGCAGCACAATCGTACTGCGTACGATATATTTCACTTATAAATACACGAACATTGTTGTGTATGTCTGTCTGTATGTTGCGTCTCTGCTACAGTATGATAACTGTAACATGTTGTAATGCCTGCAGCAAAATTCAAATTTCAAAATTCATTTATTTTTGGTGACATAAACCATAAATATAGAATAACAGAAAATAATAAGAATCAGTAATAATAAAAATCAATAGTTAAAACATTAAAAACAATAAAGGTAGAGAAGTAAAACAAGCAGCGCCCCGCTTTTTACCTGTTTTAACCGTTTTTGTTTGTTTTACGCGATTTTTACCGTTTCGTGGTTTTAACGTTTTCGTGTTTTTTAACCACCACAAAATGGCGAATTATATTTTTTTTTTCACTACTCTCAATATGAGTATCAAACAAAAGGGCTTGACTTGCAGAATACATTGCACTATGACAAATTTCAAATCTAAGATGGCCGCTTCCACAAAATGGCGAAATAAGTACATTTATTTTTTCACAAATTCCTTAATATGGATATCAAATGAAAAGGCTTGACTAGTAGAATGTTGTACAGATAACAAATCCGAGGTAGTCGGGGGTTAATCATTTTTTTAAATTTTGTTATTGTATGTTACGTAAATTTGTCAACACATTTAGATTAAAATTGAACGCGTTGGATTATAATATCACGGTATCTGTTGACGACTGGCTGGAACATTTCTTTTTCTATTTTTAAAATTGTATTTTATATTCGATTTTTCCTGTTAAGTTGTTAGTTAGTTACCTTGGTTACGGAGCGTTTTGGTTTGATTTTGTAAATATTTTAAATAATTATAATATTTTACCATCATTGTGTGCTTTCTCATTTTCTATATTCACCAGTTAGTTACAGTCCACCGCTCGCCAACATTTTTTGGTCCTTCTTCGCCAGTTTTTGGACCATTTCATCTCATGTGATTTTCATTCCATTTCTTTTTGCGCACAATGGTGGTCACTCGTAACCAAGCTAAGCCTGTTACTGCTCCGACCGCGGAGCCAGTTCCGCCACGCGTAGTGCATTCCCTCCGCCCATGCCGTGCAGCAGCACCCAGGCGCCAGGGCCATCGAGAGGCGAAGATAATGTGATGTGCAAGATTGACGACCGGGGAGATAGCAGGACCGTTGCATCTCAGCAAGAACCGTGCGCCCTCCGGACCAGTCAGAGTCTACACGCCCCAACATCGCGTAAGTCAAAAATGCACTCGCACACAACTTCAAGTTCAGCCACGCTGGCCAAGAAATTGGCAGTTAAAGCTGAGTACCAGCGGCGAAAATTAGAACAAGAGCGTACGCTCTTAGAACATGAACGTCGCCTGATTTTGTTACAGCAACAGGCAGAGGAAATGGAACTTAAGGCAAAACTCGCCGCATTAGACGCACGAACCGTGTCCAATTCATCGCGCAGTTTTAGTTCTAATTCTCCTCAACGTGCTCAAGAACGTGTCGTGACATGGGTAGATCACCAAACCGTGCCCGACTCTCTTTGCCCATGTCCGCCAGTATCGACACATCATAAAGTAGTGTTACACAAGATCCAGTAACTCAACTTACGGCCGCTATTGCTGCGTTACCCGACCGCATTAAACGGTCCGAGTTGGTTTTATTTTCGGGAGATCTAAACGAATGGCTTGCCTTTAAATGTAGTTACGAGAGAACTAAAACATTTTTTTCACCTGCAGATAATTTAGCTCGCTTAACTGCTGCGGTTCGTGGAGCCGCCAAAGTGGCAATCTCATCCATATTATGGGCAGCGACAGATCCCGAAGAGATAATGACAGCTCTAGAACAGAACTACGCACGACCGGAGTTGCTGGTCGCACACGAAATCGCCGGTCTAAAAAATCTAAAAGTAAGTAGCGGCCCAGAACAATTAAATAATTTAGCTAATAAATTGAGAAACTGTGTCTAGTGACACTACTCAATCAACACGAATATTTGTCTTCAATTGAGCTTTTCCGCACAGTGCTTCTCAAACTAAGCGAGAATACAAGAGATCGCTTTACGGATTTCGCTGTTACGCACAAACCTTTCGAGCCGTCGGTTACCAAGCTCGAATTACTTTCTAGATTTTTAGTTATCGAAGCTCAGCGACAACTTACGTACAACTTCGTGGCAGACGTAGCTCCGGGTTCTACTAGACAAGTCTCATCTTATAAATCTTTTGTAGCTAAGGATCAGGTGCACGCGACTTCAAGCGACGAAATGGCTCATGCAGTGACGTCTACCAGCAAAGCTGTAGTGTGTTCCTATTGCAAACAGAAACGTGTTCAGGGACCGCACTCGGTGCTAACATGCAAGTCGTTTTTGTTACTCTCTGTTGACGACAGATGGCGCTGGATTAAGGAATCAAAACTTGTTACCGATGTCTTAAGTCAAATCCGCACAAATGGAACGACTGCAGAGCGAAGCGTTGCGGTTTAAATGGCTGTGATAGGCGGCATCACAAGCTTCTTCATGGCGGTAATGATAGCGTGTCTTTGTCACAGAACTCGAGTCATCACACTACTACCTCTATTTCTCAACAAAATAGCGATACCGTAACCGCTACGGCTACCAATGAGTCAAACAATATTTCTGAATCTTTGAATGTTACTAACCTCTCTGACATTTTATTAGGCACAGGTTTAAAATCGTCTGCTGTATTTAAACGAGGCTTATTAAAGGTGTTACCGGTCGTGTTGGAAGGCCCGAGTGGAACAATTGAAACGTTCGCACTTTTGGATGAAGGTAGTACCGCCACTCTAATCGACGGCAACATAGCCACGCAAATTGGCGCAGAAGTTACTGGACAACAGCGACTACGTGTTAACGGCATAGGTGGTATGTTTTTAGACACGGAAGTGTGTTATGTAAATTTTCATATTAGGGGGCGCAACTCATCTGATCGACATTTTGTTCAAGACGCACGCAGCATCACACCACTTCACCTTGCACCGCAGAGCACAAACATGATTAACCTCGCTAGGTACGATCATTTAGCGGATATTTCTAATTTGCTGACGTACGAAAACGCAACTCCAACCGTTCTCGTTGGAGCCGCGGATTGGTACCTGTCTGTAAGTCGTGAGATGCGCGTAGGGAGGAAAGACGAGCCTGTAGCGACAAGAACTTTATTAGGTTGGGTGCTTCACGGTGCCGTGTCTACGTCATCAAGCCCGTGGATTTTACTCATCATGTGTTCGAAAACGACTACGCATCACGAACAATTGATAGTCTTGAAAACTTGTCAAACAACAGTATGAGATTGACTCGTTAGGTATTCAAAATCATACTCCACGACATAATAAAGACGACTTACGAGCTATTAATTTAATTGAATCTTCAGCCCGTAGACTTGATTCTGGACGTTTTGAGGTTTGTTTGCCCTGGAAGGAAAACGTATCTAATAACCTTCCCGATAGTTATCCACAAGCATTGTCGCGCCTTAATGCAATCGAAAAGCAAATGTCAAAGGATGAATCCTTTGCTTCCGCTTACAAACAATTTATAAATGGCATTATTCAAAAAGGTTATGCGGAAGAATGCGATCCATCCTCTTACCACAAAAATCATCCAAGAAGTTTATCTGCGAAATCCTCGTTTCCAAAGTGGTACTTACCACATTTCGGTGTGTACCATCCGCAGAAAAGTAAGCTCAGAGTAGTTCACGATGCTGCAGCTGTTACTAAAGGTGTGAGTTTGAACAGCATGTTGCTACAAGGCCCTGACCTATTACAATCTTTGTTAGGTATATTGTTTCGTTTTAGAGAGGGACCAATAGCGTTTAGCGCAGATATTAAGGAGATGTTTCCACAGATTAAGATAAGGAACAAGATCGAGACGCGCTTCGTTTTTATGGCGCGATGGTGGTAATACACAGAGCGCGGTAAAAGAATTTAGAATGTCATCGGTAATTTTTGGTGCTGTCTCTAGCCCTTTTATAGCTTTGTATATTAAGAATAAGAACGCGAAAGAGTTTGAACATCAGTATCCCGCAGCTGTGCACTCGATCATACACGACCACTACATGGACGATTACATTGGTAGTGAATTCAAGCTTTCTAATGCCGCACGTCTAGCTTCCGATATAGTCACGGTCCACAAGTCGTGCTGTTTTGAGATGCGTTCAAGGGTTTCAAACGTACCCGAGGCGCTCAATTTAGTGCCTGATGAACTGCGTAGTATTTCAAACGCTGATATTAGTTTACCTCCTAATAGCGACATAGGGGCATTAGGAGTAAAGTGGAATCCTTATGACGATAGTTTAGGTTTCCGCACAGGCCAGAAGGACACGCCACAACTAACCAAACGCGGTTTACTTTCTAGCGTTATGAGCGTTTATGATCCTTTAGGTTTACTTTTACCTCTAACCATCCAAGGCCGTATTTTAATCCAAAAGTTGTGGAGAGAGGGATTAGCTGGGACTCTCCCATATCTCCTAAGTATGACACCGAGTGTAAGAACTGGTTTAATCAACTTGCATCAGCAGCTACTCTTCGCATCCCACGCTGCTACAATGTTAGACCAGACCCTTGTGATACACAACTTCATATCATAGCGGATGGGGGAGAACAAGCCTATGCCTGCGTCGCGTATTGGCGATATACATTCTTGGACGGTTCCGTTAGTCTTGCATTGATAGGAGGCAAAGCGCGTGTTGCCCCTGAAGCCACTCTCTGTTCCGCGTTTAGAATTACAAGCGGCTATTATTGCTACGCGTTTCGCTCAATCTATATTAAACGCCCATCGAATTCGACCGTCCACTGTTTATTACTGGACTGATTCTACCACGGTCCTTAAGTGGATTCGTAGTGATGCGCGAATGTTCAAAGCTTATGTAGCTCATAGAATAGGTGAAATATTAGAATTTTCAAATCCATCTGATTGGAAATGGCTTCCTAGCATACTCAATATTGCAGACGATGCTACGAAGCCAAAAATTTGCAACTTTTCAGCATCTCACAGATGGTTTGCTGGCCCTTCCTTCCTCATTAATTCACCTTCGGAATGGCCATGCGAGGTAGATAGCGTCACTGACGAAGCTTCACGAACTTCTGAATTGAAGCCAGAGTTCGTGGGGTTTCTAGTAGAAATTTCATTGCTAGATCCGCCGGTTCCTGATGCAAACCGTTTTAGTAGCTGGTTACGATTAGTAAGAGCTACGGCTCGTGTTTATCAGGCCGTTAAATACTTTTGCGCACGATCTCATTCACCGCGATTAATTACCAAATATGTTGAAAACTCTACGTCCCTGTCACAAATTTCTACTGCCGACATGATTCAAGCAGAGAAAATGCTTCTCCAACGCATTCAGACAGATAGCTTTGCCGAAGAACTTAAGTATCTCAAATCTTCACAGCCACTACCTAATAATAGCAGAATAGCAGCGCTCGCCCCTGTTCTCGACACAGATGGCCTGATCAAATTAGATTCGCGCATAAAATCTGCACCAGGAGTACATGACAATGCAAAGTCTCCAATAATCCTTGATGGTCGTCATCGCATCGTTCATTTGATGATTTTACACAAACACACTACAGCCGGTCATGGCAATCATGAGCTTGTATTAAATGAAATACGACAGAAATTTTGGATTTTACGAGCCAGAACTACAATTCGAAGTGTGGCCAAAGGCTGTTTACAATGCAGAAGACAAAATGGTCGTCTCCCTACGCCACCAATAGGCAATCTACCAATAGAACGCCTCGACCACCACACACGGCCGTTTACGCATGTAGGCCTAGACTATTTTGGTGCCATTGAAGTTTCAGTGGGTCGACGAAGAGAAAAGAGATACGTGGCTTTATACACATGCCTCGTTACAAGAGCCATCCATTTGGAGATCGTCTCATCGTTGTCATCTGATGCTGCCATAATGAGCCTTAGACGTTTTATAGCCCGCCGTGGAACGCCGAATACAATACTTTCTGATAATGGTACTAATTTTGTCGGTGCAAGTCAGGAGCTTGCAGCTCTTTATGACGAAGCTATTCATGATTTTGCAACAAACCGCATGATCACATGGCGCTTTATCCCACCCGCTTCTCCCTTCATGGGTGGGACATGGGAACGTTTGGTACGCTCTGTTAAGACAGCCCTGAGATCCACTCTTAAAGACAGAGCACCACGAGAAGAAGTATTGGCGACTTTACTCGTCGAAGTTGAATCCATATTGAACTCCAGACCTCTTACGTACGTGCCAAGTTCTCCTGATGCACCTGAAGCCATTACACCTTTTCATTTTATCCTTGGTTCGTCATCAGGATCTCCATGGCCTATCACATTATCAGACGCAGATTTGGTACGCAAATGTGACTGGAGGCGCGTGCTAAGGCTTGCTGACCACTTTTGGGAGAGATGGCTTAAGGAGTATCTACCGACGCTAATACCACGAGGACGGAAGAAAATGATAGATCAAGCATTTGTGAGGGGACGTAGTTCTGATCGCTGATAAAACTTTGCCCAGGGTCTTTGGCTTCTTGGCAGGGTAGTCAAAACATGCGTAGGTAATGATGGTTTGGTTCGGGTCGCCGATGTTGCAACCAAGGGTGGAGTTTTCACTTAAAAAACTTCTACCACTTATAACTGAACCCCAGCCAGTGGTCACCACGGTTTAGTGTTCCACTAGGGGCCCGGAATGTTGACGACTGGCTGGAACATTTCTTTTTCTATTTTTAAAATTGTATTTTATATTCGATTTTTCCTGTTAAGTTGTTAGTTAGTTACCTTGGTTACGGAGCGTTTTGGTTTGATTTTGTAAATATTTTAAATAATTATAATATTTTTACCATCATTGTGTGCCTTTCTCATTTCCTATATTCACCAGTTAGTTACAGTCCACCGCTCGCCAACATTTTCTGACGTCATTAGGCTGTAATCTGACGGGTTTTATAATTTGAATGTGACGTATTTAAGGTAATATACTCTCTAGGTAATATTCTATATACATGTATATTCTATGATGAAAGTACAACCTAGCAACTTGACGAGTCACTTTGAATTCAGTTGCGTAATTTCGACGCATCGTCCCACCGGGGATGTAACTCAGTGGTAGAGTGTCTGCTTCGCATGCTGAAAGTCCTGGGTTTTTTTTTTTTTTTTTTTTTTTATTTAAATTATCCACTCCACAGACTCCGGGGTCCGTGATCTTTGTCATTACAATAATCTTTTTTTTTTTACACATTTCTTGGATAAGGAGAAGAGGAAAATAGAAGGGATTTGGGTACATTTAAAATCTAATTCTAGTGCTCGTCTGTAGAGCCGATCACTACCAGTTGGGATTCCGCTAGTAATCGACTCGACATCGAGTGTTTGCCTAATTGCCTTTTGCCATTTGCCTAAGCTGCCTCCTCCCGGCCCAGAGCCTCCACAACGGCCGCATTTCTGTCCCTGATGGCCATCTGTAGGTTGAAATCGCGGATGGTCTTCGATGATGCAGCCCACGCTCGCCGCACGAACCGACCGATGGCGTCGTCGGTGTCGTCAGCGTAGTATGTGAAGGTCCCCGTGTGCCGTGAGATTGCAACTACTGCATGGGGCACGCTCTCGTGCAGCTTCATGTTTGCCTTGGTTTTGATTACGATTACCGACTCGTATGTTAGTCCCTGAGCTTCATGGATGGTAAGGATGCGTGACCCGGTGCCTGACCCATAACCCTGGTTTGTCAGGGTCTCCTTCTCCTCTTGAGTGTGAACTAAGAAGAGGGTGTTTGGTTGGGTGTTGGGTATTTGCGCTCCCTTATATCTTCTCTGCTCTAGGGACTTTATACGGGACGCTGAGGAGTACATACCCGAGTATATTTCCCTCAGTGCATATGCGACGTCCATTGGGTTTCGATGTGTGCAGAGCAACTCCTGGCTGATCTTTGTTACCAGGTTCGGGCGATGATACCTCATTTCGAAGAGATTTTCCTGTCGATATAAGGCAACTGATTGACGTCTCCAATGAGGACAATTTCGCCAACACCAGACAGCCTTGAAGCCATCACAATGGCTCCAAAATGGTTCATGAGAGCTTCGTCCACCATGAGGCGGCTGAAACTTTTCTACCGAAACCATTTACTAGAGCAGAAGCCATGGTTCGCACTCTGGTTTTGACCAGGTTTCCGATTCGGTGCGATAGCTTTTCTCTTAGATCTTTGCTGCCTCAGTTGTTGTAGTAATGATGGCGTCCTTGTCCACGTCGAAGTGTCTAATCACCCATGTTGTTTTCCACATCCTGGAACTCCGTTGACCCACTGTATTCTCGGTACCTCCCAATTTTCCCAATCTGCTTTGACGTTTCCGTTCCCTTCGATGGTCTTGGCCATCTCTAGGATCTTATCGTCCAGCATAATCTTGGTGCATCGGGCAGTAACTACAATTGGGTCGTTTGGTGGTGTCGCATAAACAGGCACTCCCGCGCGCTCTGTCTCTCTCTCGTTCAGTGTCACGAAGCCATTTTCAGCACTGTAAGCTGCCATATACTGTCCTGTCATGGTTCCCTTGATGACCCGGGATGTGACATTATTGTAAATGGCTGCTTCGGCCTCCTCGAGTTTCGCCTTTAAAAGGCTTTCACTTCCTAGCCTATAGGACTGCATGATGTTTTCGCAGGTCTTGAGGTTGACTCGTTCGGGCTGTTTGTTGCTGTGAAGCTGCTTTGGGGGTCTTTGACGTCGAGGGGGGTGATGAATGGGATGTGATTCGGAGTACGCTCCTTGCCGCTGCGTTGAAAGCAGTCACGAACGCCGTGTTGGTGCCTCGGCTGCCAGTTAGATTGGCGGAGGCTTTTTCCGCGGCTGCCCTCTGCTGTACTCTTTCGGAGCCGGTTTGGATGGTCGAACTAGGAACAGGATGTCCCCAGCTGTCAGTTGCATTTGTTTGGTCGTGCGAAGGGGTTCTGAGGAAGCTCAGATTTTCCCCTGTCTTCGTATACGACAACCTCATGATGTTTAGAGGCCTCAATGCAACCCAGCCGGTCTGCGACTCTCGCTCTTGAATATTCGATTGCCATCGCATCCACGCTTATCACCCGGGGTGTTTCACCTGCATTTCTGCTCAGATGTGCGAGCAGCGCACTTGCCTGTGTGAAAGGCGTCCGACCTTCCGAGTACTCTATTAGTGCAATCGTTTTGTTCTTCGATCGCACCAACCGAAATCGGTGGCCGTCTAACTCGCACACCGGCATGGCGTCGTAGGTTTTCCGCTTCATCGTGACTTTGCGGTACTCCCATTGAGCAGGCGAGACAATCCAGGCGACAAACGGGCTCGTTTCCGTTCCCAAGCGAAGCAAAAGCTTATTCGAATCTTTCTTTGTTGCTGTCCATGAAGAGAGCCACTCCGCGGATACGGATCCCTGCTTCTCCTCGGTCTGCGTTCTCCAGTAGTTGTTTGACGGAGATGCTCTTCGAGGAGTTATGTTGGGCGGGAACCGCATGCCGCGCGGCGTCCACAGACAGCGGGGCAGAGTGTGGTGGTGATGGGGGCGCGTATTTGATTTAGTGGAGTTTCTCATGGCCGCTATGCGGAATGAGCTCTCCATGAAGGACAGGAGCCGTGTTCTGTTATCTGGATCTACTAAGATGTTGTGGAGATCCGAGACAACCAGTCTTCTGTCGATCATAGATTCGAGCTCATGTCTTGCGACCATGAATCGGGGACAATCGACTAGCACGTGCCAGATCGTTTCGGGTTGGTCGGGGTCACACTCGCATGCCGGACTGCTCTTGAGCTTAAATCTGTACAGGTAATCTGCTATTCCTCCGTGTCCCGTCAACGCTTGTACCTGGAAGGAGTCAGTTTCGTGGTTCTCATCACCCGATATGCGTTTGCTATATCAGGGAGGAACGTCTGGGTGACTTTTCCGGTGTCCGAGGTCTCATATCGATCCTGCCATTTCTTGACCGATTCTTCGCGGATTTTCCTTTTGACGTAGGACAAGGGATCCCCTCGTAGTCCCTGGGTGACTCCGTGAGTGCCGCCGATTTGGCCAATTCGTCGGCTCTTTCATTGCCGACGGTGCCAACATGCGCTCTCACCCAGAAAAGACGAAGAGAGATCCCTTCAGCATTTATCTGTTCAATGTTTTCCTTTACGCACTTAACCAAGGGGTGGCTCGTTTTGGGTTACTTAGCAGTTCGAGTGAAGATCGGGAGTCACTCAGGACATTGACTTCTGGGTCCTTGCTCTTTAACGCCATTTGAGTTGCCCGGTAAAGAGCATAAAGTTCCGATTGAAAGACTGTGCATTCGGAGTGGAGCTTGAAGGTCGAGTTCTCTGCTCCTTCTGCCATTCTCCCACCATGTTAGAGCAGCTCAACTTTACCTTCAATTTTACTGCCATCAGTATAAATTTGAGGCCCTTGTGGAAGATTGAGGTGTCTTCTAGGAGCTCGTACTCTACGGATAACTGCGTGGACGGATGGGGTTGGTCTAGGCAGTTAACATTCTGTTCGAGCTCCACTTCTGGTGGGAGGTAGTCTTGGGAGAGGTTCTTTTTTACTCTGTACAAATTTGCCGCTTCCTGTATTCTCAGATCCAGGGGGAGCAGGCCGGAAAGGGCAAGTGATGCTTTCAGAGAAACAGTACGGTACGACTTACAGATTTTCTGGGCAAAACCTCTTTGGATAGCGTTCAACTGAGACTTGTTTTCCTCGAAGTCTGCCGCTTGCGCCCATACACTTGAGGCATACATGATGATAGGTTCCACCACCGCGACGTAGATAGTTCTCGTGATTTCGCCATTTAATCCCCAGTTCACCTTCGCTGCACATGCGAGCTGTCTATAAATGTTCGCCACTTTTTTACATTGGGCGGTCACATGTGCTTTAAAGTTGAGCCGGCGGTCGATCAGTAGGCCTAGCAGTTTAACTTCCTCGACCAGATTTAGCCGGACGCCGGACATGACTATGTTTGGAGTTTCGTATTTCAACTTTTTGTGAAAAGCATCGCGTTGGTTTTATGCGCTGCAAAGTTGAGTTTGTTAGTGTTACCCCATTGCACTGTCATGCTCAGCGCCCTGCTCGCCTGCTGTTCGATGATATTCGAGTTGCCTGTAAACACGAGAACGACGTCGTCTGCGAACGCTTGACAGTACACTCCCTCTGCTTCTAGCATTCGCAGTAACGAGTCTAGGATCACATTCCAAAAGGTCGGTCCGCAGATGGACCCTTGGACGCATCCCTTGGTTGTTTCCTTCTCGTAGACTGCTCTTGCATAGTTGACCTTGATTTTACGGTCGCTGAGGTAAGAGTTTACCATGTCGTAGAGGTTTGTTGGGCACCTCTTCTTCGCTAATTGATTTTTGAGGGTGGGCCACCATGCATTGTCGAAGGCGCCTTCTATATCCAGGGAGATTAAGAGTACGGTATCTTTACTGTCTACTCCTTTTTTTGATGTGCTCTACCAGGTCATAGAGGGCGTCTTCAGTGCCTCGCTGGGGCATGAAACCGTACTGTTTCCTACTAATAGTTGGGAGGAGATGCCATTGGAGACGGTTTACCAGAAGCTTTTCGACGATTTTTCCTAGAACGGACAGAAGACCTATGGGGCGGTATGTTCAAAGTCCTGGGTTCAAATCCCAGCATCTCCATAACATTGGCATATTTTTTGCCTGTTTTTTTTAGACACGCTAGAAAAAATCCATCCGTTGTTTTAAAAGTAGATAATCTAATCCCTTACTTACTAAAACAATTTTTTTTTTCATATTAGGCCGTAGGTTTATAATTATGTAATATAGAGAATATCAAGTTTGCTTTTGTAAAATAATAATTTAATGTTCGCAGAAAAAAAAACACCAACCTCAGTTTAAAATACCATGCCAACACTATTGAATTTCATAAATTTAGTTTTAGCCAACTAAACATTGATATTATTGAAGTAAGCAATTTTTTTATGTTATATTTTTATTTTATTGATTTTTCCAAAATCGCTAAACATAATATACACATGAATAAACACAGATAAGATAGGTAGGTTACACAGGATATATATCAAAGGTATCATCGTCATCAGCCTATCTTAGTTCTTAGTCCACTGCTGGACATAAGCCTCTCCCATGGCTCGCCACTCAGCCCTATCCTCTGCTATACGTCTCCATCCACTGCCTGCTGTCTTCCGTATATCGTCACTCCATCTAGTCTCAGGGTGTCCTACACTACGTTTCGTACGTGTCCGATTCGTGGTCTCCACTCAAGAACACGTCTACTAGATATGAGTATGATCAAAGGTATTATCACTAAATAACATTACTAAATTATTGTCAGTTCTTAAAAATCTTCAGTAAAAAAAAACAGTAGTAAATATTTCTATTAAAGAACAAAAGTGTGTATGTACGCAAGAACTTGATTTTTTTTAATATAATCAGTGACGAAACGAGCCCTGCATGTGCCTGATGGTAAGCAACATGCCTGCCACATAACAGCACAGTGACACGCAGCTATTGGTACAGGAACAGTCCAAATCATTACCTAACACTGTATTGCGTTCGTCATCCAGAGATCTAAGATGTTATATCTCGAAGCCCTGTAATTTCTCTGGAAACATTGCTCTTCAAACCGGAACACAGTATTGTTTGCACATTACTGCTTGGCGGTAGAATAACTGGCAATTCTCAGCCTTTTTTGAAAATTATTTTTACGTGCGTACACCCGCAAATTTTCGGAAGTTGTAAATTAATCTACAATAATTTGTCGGAAATCACTTATTCTCATTCATCCTCGTGCTAGTTATCTGAACTTAGCATGCGGTGAAACGCAAAGTTAAAATGTTTACTTTTTTTTTAATAATGAGTGACAAGTCGAGCAGGACATGTGCCTGATGGTAAGCAAAATGTTTGCCACATAACAGCACAGTGACACGCAGCTATTGTACTTAGATGTATACCAGCTAACTTCACGCTTCAGGGTGTCCGTGTTTCATGACGATATGCGCGCACCTCATAAAAACTTACTCTCATCGTATTTCGCTAACGCAAAAAGAAGTATATCAACTTAAAAAATGTAGAATTTTATTATTGTAGCGAAAACCTCTTTAGACGCACCACACACAGATTTTTTGTGGGCTGTGACTGATGTCTGTCGTCATCGTCGTCAATGAAAGTTCGGGTGAGAGTTCACCCGGGACCTACTCGGGACGCATTTTTAGATGGCCATCCTTAGAATCCTTGTACTTAAAATTAGCGACCGGTATTCATTAAAGGTCATACAAGTATACGCACCGACCTCGACACATCCCGACGAAGAGGTTGAGGCCATGTATGAGGACATCTCCAAAGCCATACATGTCTCGCCAACACATTTCACAGTTGTGATGGGAGACTTCAACGCGAAACTGGGCAAACGTAGCGATGATGAGTTGAGAGTGGGGAATTTCGGATATGGGCAGCGGAACCCAAGAGGGCAACGTCTAGCGGATTTCTTGGAAAGGGAGAGCCTCTTTATGATGAACTCCTTTTCAAGAAACAACCACAAAGAAAGTGGACCTGGATTAGCCCAGATGGTTCCACAAAAATGAGATCGACTTCATTATGACGACTAAACGGCAAATATTCAGCGATGTCTCTGTGATCAGCAAGGTTAAGACCGGCAGCGATCACCGTATTGTAAGAGGCACGCTGAATCTAAACATTAAGTTCGAAAGATCACGTCTAATGAAGTCCACGCTCCGACCAAATTATGCTCAGATCGAAGATCCCGATAACTTTCAACTCGAACTTCAAAATCGCTTCGAATCCTTAGATGAGTGCGTAACGGCGGACGAAATAAATGACAGGCTAGTGGAAACTGTACATGCTGTTGGCAGAAAATTTTATAAGAGCCGACGCCAAAATAGAACCCAAAAACTCTCTGATCAAACTCTAGATCTCATGGCAGTCAGACGAGATATGCGGTTACAGTCTTCGGTCGACATGACGGTATACAGACGGCTCAATAGACAGATCTCTACTTGTGTGCGACGCGACATACGCTGCTTCAATACTTCGCGTATTGAAGAAGCAATCAAGCAGAACAAAGGCTCGAAAGTGTTCGCAAGAAATCTGTCTCTTGGGCAAAGTCAGCTGACCAAACTGAAGACCGATAGTGGTAGCATCGTCTCGTCGAAGCCCGAGATTTTGGAGGAGATTGAGAGGTTCTATGAACAGTTATACACCTCTACGCAAGCACAACCTGTCGTTAGCATGGCAAAAGACCCCAGAGCCAAGCTGACCCGACACTTTACCGAAGATATCCCGGAAGTCAGCCTGTATGAGATTAGGATGGCCCTCAAACAACTTAAAAACAACAAGGCACCTGGCGACGACGGAATTACGACGGAACTTCTGAGAGCGGGTGGAAAACCGGTACTTAAAGTCCTCCAGAAGCTGTTCGACTCCGTCATACTTAACGGTAATACGCCAGAAGCGTGGAGCAGAAGTGTGGTGGTGCTCTTCTTCAAAAAAGGTGACAACACCTTGTTGAAGAACTACAGACCCATCTCACTTCTGAGCCACGTTTATAAGTTGTTTTCGAGGGTCATCACGAATCGTCTCGCACGCAGGTTTGACGACTTCCAGCCACCCGAACAAGCCGGTTTCCGAAAAGGCTATAGTACCATAGACCACATCCATACGCTTCGGCAGATTATACAGAAAACCGAGGAGTATAATCGGCCACTATGTATAGCGTATGTGGACTATGAGAAAGCCTTCGATTCCATCGAGACTTGGGCAGTGCTTCAGTCTCTCCAGCGATGCCGCATTGACTATCGCTATATCGAAGTGTTGAAGTGTATCTACAGTAAAGCCACAATGTCTGTCCGATTACAGGACCGGTGCACAAAACATATCCAGCTACAGAAAGGCGTGAGACAGGGAGATGTTATATCTCCGAAACTGTTCACTGCCGCGCTGGAAGATGTTTTAAGCTACTGGACTGGAACGGATATGGCATCAATATCAACGGCGAATACATCACTCACCTTCGGTTTGCCGACGACATAGTCATTGTGGCGGAGTCGCTGGAGGACCTCGGTGCTATGCTCAGGGACCTCAGTAGAGTATCCCAACAGGTAGGTTTGAGGATGAATATGGACAAGACGAAAGTCATGTCAAATGTTCATGTCTCACCTGTACCGGTTATTGTTGGGAATACCACACTCGAAGTTGTTGACGAATACGTCTACCTGGGTCAAAAGATCCAATTAGGTAGATCCAACTTCGACAAAGAGGTCCAGCGAAGGATCCAACTCGGATGGGCAGCGTTCGGGAAACTTCGGCACATCTTTGAGTCCAGAATACCCCAATGCCTAAAGACGAAAGTCTTTAACCAGTGCGTGTTGCCAGTGATGGCTTATGGAACTGAGACGTGGTCCTTAACTGTGGGCCTCATAACGAAGCTCAAAGTCACACAGCGAGCTATGGAGAGCTATGCTCGGAGTCTCTTTGCGCGACAGAATCCGTAATGAGGATATTCGCAAAAGAACGAAAGTGGCCGACATAGCTCAAAGAGTAAGCAAGCTGAAGTGGCAATGGGCAGGCCACATCGCTCGCAGAACTGACAACCGATGGGGAAGAAAGGTTCTCGAGTGGCGACCACGAACCGGAAGACGCCGTGTTGGACGGCCTCCCACTAGATGGACAGATGACCTCACAAAGGTCGCTGGAAACCGCTGGTTGCAGGTTGCGCAGGACCGATCGTTGTGGAAATCTAGGGGGGAGGCCTATGTTCAGCAGTGGACGTCTTGCGGCTGATGATGATGATGATGATGATCCTTAGAAGACTAACCTAGATGGCTATACTCATAATACTAATCTAGTAGACGACTTATCTAGATGCAAAAGGCTCATAGGCAATGATACTCTTGTGCGAAAAAGACTTCAAAGTCTTGAACATCGCAAAATTGCTAGCCTATCGGTTTTTTATTGGATACACTTCGGAGAGTGTGCGACTGGTTTGCATGATCTGATACCACCTTGCCCTTTTTTTATCGGAATGCTCGTAGCTCGAAAAAGCGACATCGTTTCATGGTTGATGTTCCAAAGACACGAACGAAGAGATTTGACTCTAATTTTGTGATAAGAACGTATAGGCTGTGGAATACGTTGCCTGAGTGGGTTTTCCCCGATGATTACAATCTTTGTGTCTTCAAATCGAGAGTGAATCGATTTTTTCTAGGTAAACACGCTCCATCGTAGACCGCATTGTCGTTTAACATCAGGCGAGATGGCGGTCAAGTGTAAACCTATAAAAGTAAAAAAAAAAAATTTAATACATGCTTTGAAGATTTATTCCAAACTAGCGTTTTTTCCCTGAGACTAGATGGAGTGACGATATTCGAAAGCCAGCTGGTGGCGGTTGGAGAAGTAAGACCGAGCACCGGGCTGAGTGGCGTATCATAGGGGAGGCCTATGTCCAGCAGAGGACGAATACAGGCTGATGATGATGATGATGAGCGGTTTTTTTTCAAACCTCTGGTTCCACCCGCTTAGTTTCCAAAGTGAGCTATCATATTTTGAGTTAAAAGTTTTCAGTTCTATCGGCAGTGCCTATGACTGCCAATTTTATTTTAATTTATTTTTTGAAGTTGATTTACTGTTAAAGCTTACCAATACTTTCCTTCATAGCAACTGCTGTGTATTCTGCGCGCTGCTTTGTCATTGCCCGCTAGGTATTTATAGGTATGTTAAATCAAGATGCACTAATTTATGCACTAGAATAGATTGAAGATTCCGCACATCGGTAGTGGCTTGTTCATTTACTAGTCTAGTGAATTACTGAAAGTATGTACACAGTGAGAAGGTTAATTAAAGGGTTTCAGTGCCTTTCCGAACCTACCCCTGTCGTGTACTAATACCGCTAGACGAAGTATAGGCACTATGGCGGATTTACCTCTATTTGAGCGATTTTTGATATTTCAAATTTGGTTTGCATGTAAATGTTGTACCTAGGTTGTACATAGGTAACATAATTATGTTTATCTGATTTAATTTATTTTTCTAATTCGATAAATAAGTATAAATGTGGTTGTCAAAGTTTGTATAGAAGGAGGTTTAAAAGGATGGCCTTGGTATCTCATCGCATAAAATAATCCTAGTTTGGGTGCAAAGTTCGTCAAACTAAGTTTATAGATATGTACGAACGATTTATGTGTATCCTTTAACTTACCAATGTGTTTTGGTGATAAATAAATGATTTGATTTGATTAATTAACGACCTTGTTGTCGTATGTCACTTATGTTAGAGAATTAGTAGTGGTAGGACCCTTAACAGAGTCCGCCTGGGGAAGTACCACACCTTTGCCAGTTATTCTACCGCCAAGCAGTAATGTGCAAACATTACTGTGTTCCGGTTTGAAGGGCAATGTTTCCAGAGAAATTACAGGGCTTAGAGATATAACATCTTAGATCTCTGGGTGACGAGCGCAGTGCAGTGCTAAGTAATGATTTGGATTCTTTATGTTCCAATAGCTGCGTGTCACTGTACTGTTATGTGGCAGGTTTGTTGAATACCATCAGGCACATGTCCTGATCGTCTTGTCTGTCTTTATTTAAAAAAAAAAAGTGGTAAGCACAGTCGTGGCGAAATCAGATCAGCTCAAGAGGTAACCCTGCAGAAGCAGCCCACTCTATATGTCCACAGCTGGGACTCATGACCTTCGCTAACAAATAAACAGTGAAGAGATCGACCAGACTGACCAAATGCGGGTTGGTGGATGACACATGTCCATTATAGATGTATCTTTCTCGAAAAACAAGTGAGAGTGAATCTTTTAGGTGCGCACACGCTCCATCATAGACCGCATCATCGTTTAACATCAGTCGAGATGGCGCTCAAGTGTGAACCTATAAAAGGAAAAAAACACAACGGTTTCGGCACTTTCTTCGTCCTTCATACGTTTTTGAAGTGAAATCTTCTGTTGGCGCACCACACACAGATTTTGACGTGTGCTGTGTACTGAACTCAAACATCACGTTCGTAAATGAAAGAAATCTTTGCGTAAGCTCGGGATTATGGCCATCCGGTTTCGCCGCGTAGTTTTATTTTATTTTAAATAAAGAGTGACGAGACGATCAGGACATGTGCCTGATGATAAGCAACATGCCTGCCACATAACAGCACAGTGACACGCAGCTATTGGAACATGAAGAGTCCATATCATTACCTAGCACTGCACTGCGCTCGTCACCCAGAGATCTAAGATCTTATATCTCTAAGCCCTGTAATTTCTCTATAAACATTGCCATTCAAACCTGAACACAGTAATGTTCGCACATTACTGCTTGGCGGTAGAATAACTGGCAAAGGTGTGGTACTTCCCCAGGCGGACTCTGCCAAGAGTCCTACCACTACAAAATTGTATTGTACCTACGTAATTTCCAAAGTAAGCTATAAAATTCTGAGTTATAAGTTTTCACTTCCATCGGCAGTGCCTTTGACTGCCTTTTTTTTTTAGTGACGATTAAAATCCATTAATGGTCTGACCACTGGTCAAGTGAGTTCAGGTTGGCGAATACATAATATCCTAGTAAGATGTTTCTTTCACGGAACACGTCGATCTCGTCACGATGTTTTCCTACACTGTTATAGCATGTGATGATGACATATTATTGTACTTTAATATCATACTTTGAAGAATACACAGAGCTGCAGAAGACGTTCAAAGTTACGGCTATACTTAAATATGAAACGATTTGAATTGAAAATTTGAATGATCAAAATAAAAATGTTGTAAGTTTTTGAGAGACTTTGAATTAATGATTGTAAATGTTTTTTTTTAATGTAATGCAATAATTTACGCCAACGGGACGCGTAAGACATGTGCTCGATGGCCAGAAACACGTGAATAACAGCAGAGTACCTACCACGCATATATTTGAACACGAAGAGTTTAAGCCAGTGCCTACAATAAAACAGCAATTTTCATAAGACGTGAGGTGATTTATCTTTTGCTCTGTACTTAATTGAAATATTACATTGTCCTTCAAACCGGAACACAATTCCGTTTGCTTTGGTAAAATAAATAGCAACGCTGTGGTACTTATGGGACTAGACTACGCTTGGAACCCAGATTTTTACAGTGATAAAATTACTCTGGTAGGTAAATTTTCTAACCCTCCAAACCGGAATACAATAGATTTTATAATGCTCTGCGGTAGAACCTACAATAACTGTCAAAAACTGTGGTACTTGATACTTTCCCAAAATAACTCACCAAAGATATCACCACTATAAATAACCTCAAAATTCAACTATAATTCCCGCCAACTAAAGTAATATGGCGTCCATTGACCTCCATTGTTTCTGGCCACACAAAGCACGTATTAAAAATCCGAGAAAAATAAGAAGGTCAGATATCCCGTCATTGTAGACCTGTCATTGATCATTTTTCCAAAAACCCACAAAATTCTCAACTCGTGTCTACGCCCCGATTCAAAATGAGCAATAACTTTTAACACGTTTATTTTCCAGAATAACTTGGTTTAAACACTGGCCGTGAATGTACTAACTCGTAGGTCAGTTTATACTGGTCTTATTCTGCGCGTTGGGTATCGTGAATACGGTTCCTGATGAAAAGGGATGTTTTATTAAAGAAATTGGGTTTTTTGGGGACCTTTAGAATTTGAAAGGAAATGAAAGATTAGGATCTGATGTGGAATTTTTATTTTAGTTGCGTTCTTTTTTTTTATAATTTAGAGTGACGAGGCGAGCTGGACATGTGCCTGATGGTAAGCAAAATGCCAGCCACATAACAGCACAGTGACACGCAGCTATTGGAACATGAAGAGTCCAAATAATTACCTAGCACTGCACTGCGCTCGTCACCTAGAGATCTAAGATATTATATCTCTAAGCCCTGTAATTTCTTCATAGTTAGACCAGATTTAACACACTATATTATTATTTTATTTTTCAACCCGGTTTTAAGATTATCTTTTTTTAAGAAAGTTCTTGGTTGGTTTAAGAAAAGTTTAATAACCGTTATTTTTTTGGGATAAAAATAATGTGTTAATCCTTACATAATCAGCCTAATAAATGTTCCCACTTCTGGGACTCGGAGTCTTCAGTCGCAAGGAGAGAGAGTCAAGGTCATAATCCGCCACGCTGGCCCAGTGCGGGTTGGTGGATGACACTTTGAAAGATTCTAGGTACATGTCGGTTTCCCCGTGTTGTTTTCGTTCACCGTTTTAAGTTAGCGGCATTACACACATGACTTCGAAAAGATAGTGATGCGCGTTGGATTTGAACCTGGGGCTTCGGATCGGCAGTTGCCGTTCTCCCGACTGTACCGGCCGAAACTTGTCCATACTAATGTCTATTTTGGTATGTATATACGCCAAATTTCATCTTCTCCAGGCAATGGTGTCTTATTTATGTCTCATCGCCAAGCATTTATTATGAACTAAATTGTAATTTGTACTACCTACTGCTACATGAGCAAGCTTAATTACAATTAAATGTACATTCGTTTTAAAAATAAAAATAAGTTATAATGAAAAAAAAAACACAAAGGAACTCTGATTCGAAAAATAAAATAGTCAAAATTACATTTCTGCGTTCACTGAAATAATTTACAGTAATTTACATTCCGAATATATCAAATAATCTTTACTCCGATTTCTGAGTTTCCATTACTTATTCGTCTAAAAGACATTGAAAAATAATCTTTATTCCTTTCAGCATAAGGTGCAAGAAAGGATGGTTTCTTTTATATTGTTGCAATGAATCACAAAGTTATGATTGTAATTTATATTGGAATGTGGACTTTATTGTATTAGGATAGAGTGTATATAGAGTGCAAATGCGAAAATGATCGATGTTGTTGATACGTCGATTTAGTGACGCAGTAAAGCAAGACTTGAGTGGACTCGAGTCTTGAGACTTGAGTCTGCGCTTCAAGACTGCATAGTCTCTATCTCTGCCTAGATCGTTCATATTATGTCTTTACTGTATAATAATAATGTTGTATTGTAATATTGTATACTGATATTTTGTATTTAATGTCTTTTTACTTCACTGTAGGATGTTGATATTTTATTTCGATCCATGTTTAATTATTTTAACAACTATACATTTACACTTGACAGTCTACGATAGAGCGTGATTACCTAGAAGAAACCGATTCATTCTCAACTTGAGGAAACCAAGTTTACCTACAATGGTGTAAACTTACTAAGGCAACTCATTCACACAGAGCAGACGTGTTTATTACGTAAGTTGAGTTAAACGTCTTCATTGGTTCTCTTCGGCAGGTACTTCTGTATATTTTATCGCTCTATTCATTAAAAGTTGTTTTCAGCTCCGCCAGCGTTTCATTTTCTTAGAGAATGTTTTATTGATATTTGTTACGTCAATGTCATGGAATCGCTTCACTCATTCCTCACTTATATCTGTTACTCTGAAAACACATAATTCTATTAAATAAACGTGAAATATTTCTAGAGAAATTTTCATATGAATAACTATTAAAGACCTACCTATATTTAAGAAACTTCAGTACAGAGCGCACCCACAATTTAAAGTAAAATAAACAACCTGAGCCTCGCAGGCGTCTTGAAATTATTCGCCGTCGATTACTACTTTTACTACCATATTACAAAACTTTTGTTAGAGCTCATGTTTTTCTCGTTTGGCCGTTGTAGAGATAAGTTGGTGATGCTTTGTTATGCACAGTGGTTAGTCTTGCAAGCCTGATACCCCATCACTAGTGGCTCACAAAGCGCAGGGCCGATCCGAAGACACATGCGTTTTAAATCAGTACCATCAGATCTCGCAAATAAACGAACCAACGACGTAATAAAGTATTGTAAGTGTAGGAATAGAGGTGGCGTGGAGTCTCTAGCACAGTAAAAAACCCATGTCCGAACGGACTTTGGGCGAATGCTCAAAGTCAGTGCTCAGTGGAAGACCAATGCGGCATGCCAAAGAAGCGATGGCGGGACGACCTCCATAACCATATTATAAAACTAGCAAACAATCGCAAATGGAGAGATGGTAAGGAGCTATTGGGACAACATAAGCTCCAAATAATGTAATAGTAACTGCTTATTATCGGGGCTATTCTTACAAGGAGACAGTAATGAACATAATTCACTATGGACGTTAACCAAGTAGGTGTTAACGGTAGACAGATGTCTTCAAAACATGTATTTTATAGAACACGCTGGTTTCCATAAGATGTTTTCTTTGCCGTTAAATTCAGTTCTTATGACAAATTCGTACATTTGCAGAAAACTACTGTTACTATTACTGTTCGAAAAAACAGAGGAGAATGTGGAATCGGAAACACTACCACTAAACTAAACCACTGGGTCACCATGTAGAATCTGATAAAGATGTAATTTTTCCAAGTACTAATTGATACAATGTCACTTCTTTCAATTCCGATTTAGTACGGGTTGAAAATCATAAGCCCACCACGTGTGGATAACTGGAAAATATGTGTACTTCCCAGTTAGGGTCTGAAAAGAGCGCTAAGTTTATCTTTTTAAAACGTTATATAATTTATTCAAACAAATGAAGATATTATATTTCACTATGTGAGATGAATGCGAAATTCTGCCAAACTAGTGCTCAGTTGCATTATTATTATAATTTGGTAGAACAACTAGTTAGAAAACATCAATATTAATAACTGCACAATCCATCCATTAGTCACTCATATAAGTAATTCTGAAAAAGTTTTGTTACTTTTAATATTTTACAAAAACGAAAAGCATCGATCGATAAGCTGTAAGTACAAACCAAACATTTACTACAACAAGTTGTAGTAAACTTACAATTACTTCTAATGAATTAAAGAATTAAATGAAACAATTGTTTGTATATAAAATTATAAAAATATTCAATACTACACTATTCACAAATAAAAGATGATTGAATATTTTTCTCAAAAAAAATTTTTAATGAAAATCTACTCTATCGATAGCTCTGTTTCGAGTCGCATATCAAATAAAATTATGGAAAAATTAACTAACGCGTTCAATTCTGAAACATTAACATTATTAAAAACGAAACTTTGCATGTATGTGTGTATGTTTGTAGAGGTTTACTATAACTACAGCACACAAGTAATTATATGGAAATATATTACTCGTAAAAGATTGAATAAAAGTATATTAGATTCACACGGACTCCTTGTAGCTCGAAAGAGTGGTTTCATGATTCAGTGATGTCATTTCATGATTGATGATCCATAGACTGACGTTTTTTTTCACAAAAGTAGAGTCGAACCTCTGTAATCCGAGTCTTTGGAAAATATATCCTAGGCTTTGGCATGCATTTCCTGAGTGGGGTTTTCTGGTTACGATCTTAGTAGTATCTATTACCTAATCGAATCTATTGTTTTCAAACCGAGACTGAATTGGATTCTTCTAGGTAAGCGCGCTCCATCGCATCGTGGACCGCATCGTCACTTAATATCAAGCGAGATGGCGGTCAAGTAAACCTGTAAAAAATTTAAAAATCTTCCACGCCCAGGTCGCGCCGTATAAGGTTTTCTTGATGATAGTAGTCATTGAGTACAGTGATTGAGTATGGTAAATGTTTAAATAATGCTATTTAAGTATGCTTTACGTAGGTATGTAGGTAAGTTACGATTGGTCGCGTCGGGAAAACGGCGACTATCAATCCGGAGCTCCTGGTTCGAGTCCCACACGCGCCACTGTATTTTCGAAGTTATCAATGCAACCATTGAATAATAACGCCGACATCAATCTGTGTTTTGCCTATCTCGTCTAGTCTAGATCTGGTCTAGGCGTTATTAATCTGTGTGCAAATAAAATAAAGAAAAACATCGTGAGGAAACCTACACGTTCCTAGAATCTTTCTAGGTCACGTGTCATACACCAACTCACACAAAGCCAGCGTGGTGGATTATAGCCTTGACTCTCACATTGCGAGAGAACGCCTTGAGTCCCAATATAGAGAGTCTTTACTAGACTCATTTTAACGAAATGTTTTCAATATTTTTTTGGATCCGCAATGATTGAGTATTTCTTTTTCATTTGCAAATGTCCCTAAACGCCTGGGCAAAACTATTTACTTAAACAGTATGGTTGAAACCCATTTAAAGCTTTGGTTTTTAAATTTTAGGAACTGTGAAGTCGAAACACTTTGTTACATACATGTGTTTTGGCAATATATTTTGTAACATACAATGATTGGAATTAGCTACATGCGCCTGGTCATGCACGACGAGGCCGTGAAAATTACGTCTACTGATAACAGCCTAGATAATAGCGAAAAGAAACGAAATTGCCACATCCGCATTTTATGATCGGTAGTTTGAGATTTTCTAACACGATCTATTTTCATACTGAGTAGAGTTAGGTAACTTTACCAATTGCATTACTTTCTAGCAGAATAGATTTAAGATTTTCATACCATTTAACTTCAGACGAGATGACGGTCAAGCCTAAGCTATTTAATGTAAAAATGTATCATTTTCGTCACATCAACCGCATCCAAACATTCCTAACCCCAACATACAAACCCTTCCCCTCGCAACGAAATCAAAAACGGAACGATTTAAAAAAATGTATTCTTCCAACCAACCTCATTTATAATAAAAGACGCGCGCTCGAAATAAAAAACAATTTTGAATTTTGTTCGAAATTCGAAAACGAACGATCTCGTGATAAATATTGAAATATGGAATGGAGATACGTTCCGTTTTGTTCCATTTTTGTTCTCATTTGACCGCTTGTGTTTTTTCCTCGTTTTTTTTCTGGTAATGGCATTTTGAAAAGGAGTTAATGGCTGAATCCCACAGAGAATGCTACCGTTTTATTGACTATTAATTTTAGTGGCGTTCTGTCTGACTGTTATGGCGTTGAATTTGATTCGGGTGTGATATACAAATTTAATGGGGTTCTTGGTTGGTCGGCGGTGGGGTAATCTGTAATGGGTGCTGTGTTCGTGTATGGTACTCTTCGATTAGTTTGATTGGTTGGAAATAATTATCTCTAAAATGTTTTCATCACCATAATCAGCGCACATTCGTTGACTGCTTGACATAAGCCTCTCCAATAATGTTTTATACATTTTTATTATATTTTTACAGATATTGTGGAAAGGATTCGCAAACAACTGACCCGTGATTTAGTGGTTAGACTGTGCGATTCACAATCTTGGGGTCGTAGATTCGAATCCAGCACCTCTGATATTTTTCAAGTATAAATACTCACTTTAACGGTAAGCGGAAAATTTAAAAAGATTGAATGTTCAAAGAATCTTACGATGTCATGCGTCATCCGCTCACTGCTCATCTCATTATCATTACTCATTATCGATCGAGACCAAGGCAAAGACCGTTGTAAAAAAACTTGATATCTCTAGCACAAAACCAAGTCAATTGCTGCACGCATCACAATCCTGTCCTGTCATCTTTGGGATGGGGGGTCAGCAAAATACCAGCTTCGTCTTATCGAAGGAACTTTGTGTAATTGTTCTGTTTGAAAAGTTAACTACTTCGGTTCACAATTTCAGCTGGATACTTTCAAATCTTACGATGTGATGAAGCAAAACAGACATAATAATGTAAACATTCAACATTCGGTTTGAAGAGAAACGTTTCTAGGGAAATTACATTGCTCAGAGATATAAATAACATCTTAGATCTCTGGGTGACGAGCACAGTGCAGTGCTAGGTAATGATTTGGACTCTTCATGTTCCAATAGCTGCGTGTCACTGTGCTGTTATGTGGCAGGGATGTTGCTTATCGTCAGGCACATGTTCTGCTCGTCTCGTCATTCTTTATTTAAATTAATTAATTAAAATTCAAACACCCAGACCAGGCGCGGTTCGAGCCTCAAATTTTGGAGGGAGTCACCAGTACGCAGCCTCAGATTTGGGGGGGGGGTTTCAGTAAAAATGCAAAGAATCGAGTAAAAAATTAAAAAATTGTTTACTAGTAGCATCTCACGATATTACGCGCATAGTTACCGTTCCAGTTGATTTCCCGCGTTAAAAATAGTCTATAAGATATATTTTGTTTAGATCTTTAAGTTAACATATACGACTTGGGAGGGTGGGGTCATGTCCCCTGTAACCCCCCAAAATCCCGTGAAACGCATGAGAAACTCCGGGCATACCTACCTATTTTATGATATTACTTGAATTGTTCATAGATGTAATCACAGTTGTAACATACCTACCTACTCAGTTTTATCCTAAAGTCATGATATTCTCATCAGCGCGGCAGCCTCATCTCGCATTCAAACAAAGGCCAGCCCATTCAAACTTCCAATCGTTTCATCGCATTAAAAACTCTATTTATCTATAATCCTGCAATCATTCTCATTATTCAACATGCTATACAAAAAGAACGGAAATAAAAACAAAACGCTAACCTTTTTTTTAGCTTTACATAAGAGAAACGAAACGCAACGTCATTTCACTCATCGCGCCTTTATTTGAAAAAAAAATATTAAAGAGTTGTAACTGGTTCCGAGGATTTCATATTTCGAAATGAATTTATGTTTTGAATGTGAATTGATGCTGACTCATACATCGCTTGGTGCATGTTTTTAGCTTCACGTATGCCTATAAGTATGTTCTCTATGTATAGTATGTTTAGGTTTAATTCATGGACGTATAAAAAAAGTCGGATGTAGTCTCGCTATAACAAAAACTGTGTCCATCGAATCGGCCACATAATATGCACGTGTTCGCTGTCACGTACAGGCTGACACGCACACATCAATGGTCATTACACGCGCTACTTGTGTATATGTGTGCGTGTCAGCCTATCAGTGACAAGCTGACAACGCACACGTGCAAATGTGGCCGACTCTAGTGGCACAGTTTTTTTTAGCGAGATTATGTTCTACTTTTTATACGTATGGCCGTATAAAAAGTAGAACACAGTCATAGTAAATTATTATCAACAGATACTAAATTTAGCCAAGTGTAATAAACCTTTTAGTAAGACCGAGGCCAACTGCCGTAGATTCTCCTTGCGAGAATCTTGGTGTCTTCAAATCGAGAGTGAATCGGTTTATTCTAGGTAAGCACGCTCCATCGTAGATCTCATCATCGCTTAACATCAGGCGAGATGGTGGTCAAGTGCAAACCTATTACAGTTAAAAAAAAAAAAGAGAGAAGGCCCCGAGTCCCAGCAGTGGGGAACATTTAGTGGGCTGTTTATATTATATGTTATTATTATATATATGTTGTTATTATTATGTTAAATTACAAGTTTACTCTTCTATCTACTGCCACTTTATTTTTTACTGCCAATTATTTTTTTAATTTGCTTTCAGGTATGTTTTTCGTGTGTGTGTAGTGTAGGCTTGATATATGTTCTGTGAGTGTAGGTATAGTTAGTACCTAGATAATTTTAGGTTAGTAAGACGTAGGACCCTGAGTGTGTTTCGCTAGCCCAAAAGTTCTTGAGCCGAAAATAAATAAGTTCGTAGGAAGGTTATTATGTTATATTCAACGGGCTTAAGTTAAAAATTTTGTTCTTGTAAGTTTGCGTGCGTAGCTTTTCTCAATGTCTATTATTGTCTAAATATACCTACTATAATATTTTAAAGCAGAAGAGTCTGTTTGTAGTGGATTGATTCTAAAAATTCTCTTAATAAATTCTTGAGTACGTAATTTCTGAGTACTATAGGCTCTACATTTATGTACCTACCACAGGCGCAGCCGAGGTGGGCCGCTAGTAACTATAATTAGAAGTACATAGTTCATATCTCTCTCTATTGCAAACTCTTACTTAGGATTAATTTTGTTTGCCTGTTTAGGTTCGCTTTACATCTCAAATGTCATAATAAGTTTAACTTTGCTTTAAATCTCTTTAGACTCTTCATGTTCCAATAAATCCATGACATTGTGTTGTTAGGGGTAATTATGTTGCTTACCATCAGGCACATGTCTTGCTCGTACCGTCGGTCGCTACCTACCATATTAATTAGCTGCCTACTATCAAAATATTTATAGACTAGCTGAACCCGCTACTTCGTTCGCGTAAGCAGATGTTACTGACTTATAGTGTAAATTAGTTGGAAGTATCGTACGTCAAAATATTTGCATTATGTAATCATTGAAAAACCGAGTGAATTTGTTTTCCCACACAAAAAAATATTTAATTTTATCATCTTTATTTTTCTTTTATTAAACAAAATCAAACATACTTATTAAGGTTTCGTAGTATCGAACATAGCCGCAAGTGTTAAGTTTGTAGGATTTTTATAGGATACATTACGAAAATTCTGAAGCTGATGTGCATGATCTGATTACCTACTTTTCTCTTTTTATCCGCAAGCTGTTTTCTAGCTGTTACCCGCGACTTCGCCCGCGTAAAATTTTGAACGAAGCCTGTGTGGAATCAAAATGATTAAAATTTTGAGTTTTAATGATAGATACTCAAGCAAGTTGAACCCGTAAATCTAAGCCAAGTCTTAGTGAAATGTTAATGTATGAATTTAATTGTAACACAGGAAAAAAATCCAAATTCGGCATCAAAATCCTTTTAGCAGCAAAAACTTATTAGTACAATTTAGAATAGTGTCAGTAACGCCACCTAGTGATGAAAGAAAAAATACATACCACAATAGCAAAACATTGATTTAAAATGGCCTTTAGTAGCGCCATCTAATGAGAATATAATGTTGCTTGTTATTTTGATTGTGAACGCAAATCACCTGTATTATGTACGCCAAAACGGGTGCATACATTTTTAATTTTTGGCTTTACCTTACCATCACATCAAGTTCCTTACAAAAATATATACTTATTATAGTTTAATATGGAGTTAAACGAAAATATAGACATAGACCCCATGTGAAATTTTAGACTCTAAACTTTGTGTGGTATTTCAGACTATAAGTTATCTGTTTCAATTTTCTACCAAATTTGCTTACTCTTTCCGACGTCACAGTAACCGATTTGCTATTTCTGATTACAAACTACGTGTGTTTCGAATTCCTTCCAAATATGTTCAGCCGTTCCAACGTTGTCCTGTAACTGAAATATTATGAATTTCAATGTTTGGATGTTTGTTACTTAATCATGGCGGAACGTATCAAGTGATCGGGCTGAAATTTGAAATACAATTAGATTATAGTCTGGAAGAACACATAGGCCAAACATTGCCTATGTATAGTTACTTATCTATATGTCCCTATGTGTTACTTAAGCTAAGCCAAGAATATGTTTCAAATTTTAACTCGATACATTCAGCCATTCCAACGTAATTGAGCAGCAAAAATTTAAACATTGGCATATTTGTACAATATTGGTAGGATAGGATTTTACAAAATTTTAGAAAAAATTAAACCGGTCAAGTGCAAGTGGGACTCGCGCGCGAAGGGTTCCGAACCATAAGCAAATAAAAGGCTTTAATTGTATGGGAGCACGCTTCATAATTTATTTTAATTAATTTCTTTGAAAGAGAACATACAACTATTTTAGTATTAAAATTAACGTGGTTGTTACACATATTTAATTGGATAACGGGACACTCACCAAACACTCACTCAGTGCCAAACGGGCAGCCGCCGCGCGTGTGCACTCGTCTTGAAAAAGGCCGCCGGACGCGGCCGAAACTCGAGTCGGATTGACCGACCGTATATACGTGAGTGTCCCGTTATCCAATTAAACATACAACTAAATATTATGTGAATAGTTAAAGCGTCTGTGACGGGTACATTATTATCTAGTATCGAGCAAGAAACGGTAAAAAAGTCAAGTTTGTTGTATGGAAATAAGCCCCTCTTAAATATTTATTTTAGTTTTAGTATTTTTTGTTAAAGCGGCAATATCAATACATCGTCTGTGAAAATTTCAACTGTCTAGCTATCACCGTTCTTGAGATACAGTCTGGTGACAGACGGAAGGATGGACGGACAGCGAAGTCAGGTACGGAACCCTAACAACGGTCTGCTTCGGTTACCGAAGCTTGTTGAACACTACCTTTAAATTTTAAACAGTATTTGTATTGAAATAATACGTTAAGTTACGGCTGGTCTAGTAAGCTACAGCTGACTTAGTCGGGAGAACGCCGACTGTTGATCCGGAGACC
Organism: Ectropis grisescens; assembly: GCA_017562165.1. Lineage (NCBI taxonomy): Eukaryota > Metazoa > Arthropoda > Insecta > Lepidoptera > Geometridae > Ectropis > Ectropis grisescens. The sequence goes on along the minus strand of CM029793.1, from coordinate 7,157,338 downwards.
CAGGGTTCAAAACCACGCGCACCACTATCTTTTCTGGGTCATGTTCGTAATGCCGGTAATTAAACGGTGAAGGAAAATATCGTAAGGAAACCGAAATGTACCTAGAATCTAAGTTCTAAGTCATGTGTCATCCACCAACCGACACTGGGCCAGCGTGGTGGATTATAGCCTTGTCTCTCTCCTTGCGAGAGAAGGCCCCGACGTCCAGCAGTGGGAACATTTAATGGGTTGTTTATGCTGCTACTTATTATGCTGATATGTTTTCTCCAAAAGAACAAAAATGTACTTCAATGACAGGTAATTTAATTCTGTCGTTCGACTAACTAAATACAGATAAATCTAAGCTGATATTTGTTTTTTGTTGATATTTGAAAAACTACCTCCCTGTTTTCGATATATAAGATCACCTCTGAAGTATTTTTTACCAAAAAAAAAAATATCAAAATCAACTCACAATTAGCGGAGTTATCGCGTAAAATAAAACCAAATAAAAAAACATGCAACCCGATTGAGAACATCCTCCTTGTTTGAAGTCGATTATAACCGAATGATGTTTGTTTTTCCACACAAAAATATATTTTTGACAATTATTTTGTCATCCAAGACGACGCGACGCGATCACGTGGGCACTTTCTAGAATCTAGATATTCTGTGGATCGTCTGTGATACACAGAATACATAGAAGTTAGTATGTACCAAACGCGCCGCGCGTGTCGTTATTATTTAATGTTTGTGTAATTTCCGAACCAATAGACCGATATTGTTCAAATTTTGACGGGACAATATAAAAATGTGTTCTTTCTAACAAAAAATAATTAATGAAATTAAACAACGCAAACATGAGTTACAACCAAATACACATTCTGGCTTTCACCCCCTCCCACAAGAAAACCGATCAGAATTTGGGGATCAAAAGTAGCCTACAGCAATGTCCTTAGTATAAACTAAAATCATGCCAAGTTTCAGCTGAATTGAATCAGTAGTTACGGCGTGATGCGTGATCCCTATACAGAAAGACAGACATACAGACAGACAGACAGACATGAAAGAAAAAAAATGCAGTTTCGCCATCAGTATCGAATATGGAGTGCCCCAAAAAAAAAATTTTCAAAATATCTTCAATGTACAGAATTCGACCCGTTACAGTTTTATTATAAGTATAGATTTGTGGCTGATGTAAGCATTGAAGAAATGTTAAGAATTTGGCTTTGTATGTCTTTTTAAAACCATTTTTTTTTGTTGCGAAAAATCAAAACAGACTCAAACAAAACAAAAAAAAAACGCAGATAGAGAATTATTAAAATGTAGTAATTGAAGGCTTTGCCATCTATAAATTTTAGTGCACAACTGGTAGTGTGGAGCTCAGGTGTGGAAAAAAGGTTCATACATTTGAAGTTCATTGAATGTATGTTGCTATCATAATAGTTTCAATATAGTTACAGAGATGGCGCTATGCGCCAATTATTCAAATTTATTTTTGTAACATTCGTACATAATATATCTTATGGCCTAAAATATGGACACGAATAAAACAAATAAAAGAAAAACGGGTAAGTGCGAATCGGACTCGCCCATGAAGGGTTCCAGCAAGTAACACATAAGTTCTTGTTGTTCGTTATAACTTTGATCGATGTTTTAATAATAGTGTATTTATGACGTACCTACTAAAAAAAAACTACTTACTAGATCGAGTTCAGCAGCCAGCACGATATCAGGCTTGTTGACGACAATAGTTCTGTCCGTGATGATGAGGTGTGTAATCTGTGGTGATGATAGATTAGCCCCAGAAGCTTATTATATCACTATGACATTAGTAATGAACAAATGAAACAAAATAATATATTTTTAAGTATACATATTTATTTATAAATTACGCGGTCACATAAATTAAATTATGTACAATTAAATAATACAGTTAAATTTATATAAAAATAATATTAGGGATTTCGTTTGGCATTGATGGCGACCATTCCGGGGAAACACCGTGGTGGCGTCGGTAAATCCCCGGATAGGTGACCCTGGCAACACCGACAAAACCATTCGCAACATTGATTAACTCAAGCTTATTTTTTAAGAAGCTGCATATCTGTTAGGACGATAAATAACCAAAAAAAAATAACAACGGATATATTTCGTCAATAAATAAAAAAAAATCTGACTAGAGAGCGAATCGACGTCCAGACTTCTCATAGGCATTCGACAGGGTGTAACACTTATCCTAAATAATAAATAATTAATTTATAAATAAAAACGTTTTCCTCATCATTGTGCACGCATTACGATTCCGGATTGTATAAAAGTCGTTTTAAAGTCCAGTTTTCAAAGAGATACGTATAGAGGTTTCACAGGGAGGCGTGTGGGGTCCATTAATGTTTAGTCTTGTTTAGTCGACGACGTTGAGATAGAAGGCCGCCAGGAGTCTCCCTGGAGCCGACTGCTCTGGCTTGGTACTGGCCGGCGTCGTCGGCCGTGGATTTGACAATTTCCAGCCTGTACGTGGACGTGCCTTCCATTGTGAACCTATATCTAGATGACGTCTCGTCGATGGGCTTGCCGTCCTTGAGCCACTGCAGCTGGAGTGGTGGCTGGAGGAAGAGAAAATTGTCATTAATTACCAAATTCTGAGCTATCTATAGAGGGTGCATAAGATACGTTTTGATCCAAAAGAGACACATTCAACTAAACACGCACAATTAGGGATTCAATTTTTATAATATAATAAATATTTTTTTTTATTGTTTAATATTGTGACGATGTCAAAGTCGACTCTGAAAAAAATCTTGGTCATGAAATTAAAATGCCCGCCCTTCTCACTTTTCTTAGCGTTCACCTTAAGCGATCACTGATCAGTTTTGAATCTGGGAAATTGCTTCTCAAATTGGTCCAGAGTTTTGCGAACCAGAAATTATTCGGACACCACATTGACATTCTCTGTCTGTCTGCGACTTTGATTGTATATGACAAAAACAAAGTGTAGTATTCGTGTTGGAATAGTTAATAGATATTAATAAACAACAGTGTTTCAAACTTAAAGCCGAACCTAAAGGAAGCCTCCGACTAGATCCGAGGCCAGACACTAGTTTACCTCTTTGAAGTAGGTTCGAAAATCAAAATAAAAATAACCTGGCAAATACTTCTCAAACCAAGACTTAAATTTAGTTTTAAAATTGTCTAGTTGTCATAATTGAGACAAAATTTAGGACCGATCTTGTAAATTGGCTAGACAAAGTACTTAAAACTGAGTTAAAATTCGGGATTGATCTAGTAGCAATTTATTACTTATGTGTAATTATATTATGTTTGTGCTGTGTAGTGTGCGTCGTCATTCGCCGGTACCAGCGGAAGACCAACGCCGGTTGAATACAATCGGCATTATGCTGAGCTGGGGCCGCATTGTGGCAGAAATGTTTAAATATAGATAATATTAATATGTAATGACCCAACTCTGAGGACAACGTGCAGGATTGAGACAGCTATATCCTTGTCTCATCAGTAGTCAGAAGACACAGCGACTATACAGGTGTATAGGTTTTAGTTTTAAGCTTGTCTTCGGAATGGCGTCCAACAATAATTTGAATACTAGATTAAGTCGTTGTTTCATTGAATATTTTGTCATTTATCAATTCCGACAGGTACCTTATCCAGCGCAGCGGTGAAGACAGCAGGCTCGGCGGCGGCGAGCGTGGCGGACGCGGGGAACGCCGCGTACTGCGGCGTCGAGGGAACCTCGCCCGGGCAGCGCACCACCAGCGAGCACGACGAGAACGACTCGCCGGCGTCGTTGAACGCTTCGCACGTGTATACTCCTGGGGGGTAACGAACGGTGGTTCAAATCAGGGTTGGTTTTGGAACCCCGTAACCGTGATTCAAACTATCGGACATCCGTAATAAAAATATGCGTTTTTTTCTTTCATCACTTCATAATTAATTAAAACAACAACCTTGCTAAACTCTTTTTATGTTTTTTTTTCAACCTTTCACAAAATATTGATAAATATTATAACTGGATCTTCCCAATTACTAGTAAAAATCAATAGTTTTCTTACCGGCGTCCTCTGGGAATATCTCAGCGATGTTCAGCTTGTGAATGTTGGCCTCGCTCGAGTACTGGAAGTCCTTGCTCGGTTTGATCTCCTTGTTGTTGTGCAGCCAGACCACGTCGAAACGTTCCGCTCCCACGATCCTGAGCAAAAAAACATTGTTTTATTTATTTTAGGGAGCGTTAGAGAGAAAGAGAGAAAGACGAGGAAAGGGAAAGCAGAGAAAGGAGAAAGAAGAGAAAGGAGAAAGAAGATAAAGGCGAAAGGAGGTGAGGGGCTGTAGTGTTAAGGTTGAGAGTTTGAGTGAGGAAGTTATGATAGAGCGTAATGGACAAATGAATAAGTAGGAAAGCTGACTCCTTCATCATCTAGTTAGGATCAGAGTGAGGAGAAAGAAGTATAAGAGTTAGAAAAAGAGTAGGAAAGATAAGTAAAAAGAAAGAAGATATCATATGACATGAAGTTGAAGAGAAAAGACAAACTCAAATAGAAGAGCAAATAGAAGAGAAAAAAAAGACGCACTGATATATAAGAAGTGCAAAGCCCTAAAATATTTTAAAATGGAAATGGACATACCTGCACGAGAGCGTGACTGCGTCTCCGTCGTTGACGATCTGCGACTGCGCGTGGTCGACTATTCTGGGCGGTTTGTCTCCGGTCTTCGCCTTCTCTAGCGCGGCGCTGCTTTCCATTGCTGGGGAAAGAAATTGGTCATATTATAATTTTATTAAAATTAGTACGTAACGAAATTTTGCTAGGAACTTACTTGGATATCTATTATGGAATTATTTTAAAGAAAACGTATGTGTGTTTGCTAAAATTTGGCAACAAAATCGGGGGGCACTGTTCGGTGTTGCAGCTTCATATCTATTTTAATGTTATGCAATGTTTTAAACATTGCATAACTCAAGAAACAAAGACGCATTTGTTTCATTTGACGTCATTAGAAGGGTAAGCGCCGACATTTTGACTATGCATTCGCGTGCAACGAACGGCCGTATCCATAACACGGAATACTGACTTTTTCTCAAATATTTTACAGGTTTTCAGATTGCGTAAGCTTTTGAGTAAATTTTTGGAAAATAGTGGGTGAACTACTCTAATTTGTGTTAAATGTGGGTATTTAGATGTGGTACTGTACACTCCGCGAGGCATAAGCTGAGCTTTGCATTTGTGTGAGTGTACATGGATAGTGTAGGTGCGACAACCGGCCTTAGGCGCGGCGCCATTCTGTCTCGCCGCGCTCCTGCCTGATTGGTGATCACTCACACTAATGCAAAGCTCAGCCTATACCTCGCGGACAAAATTTCAAGCTCCTGCCTGATTGGTGATCACTCACACTAATGCAAAGCTCAGCTTATACCTCGCGGAGTGTAAGTCAGTTATGCCCGAGCGACACGAGGCTAGTTTTTCAAGTGAGGATAGCAAGCTAGTGTTGCAAGCTAGCAAGGTAGTACGTCTAGCTTCGTGTAGACAACGCTATGCAACACTAGTTTTGTCTACACGAAACTAAGTACTTCTAGTTTCGTGTAGTTTGCTAGCTCACTAACACTAGCTTCCAATCTTAGCTTGAAAATCTAGCCTCGTGTCGCTCGGGCATTGCGGTTGGTCGAGTTGGCAGAATTGCGACTGCCAACCCGGAGCCCCCGGGTTCAAATCCTACGCGCACCACTGTCTTTTCAAAATCATGTGCGTTATGCCGCTAACTTAAAAACGGCGAAGGCAAACATCGTGAGGAAACCGACATGTAGGTACCAAAATCTTTTGTCATATGTCATCCACCAACCCGCACTGGGCCAGCGTGGTGGATTATGGTCTTGACTCTCTCCTTGCGAGAGAAGGGCTCGAGAGTCTTAGCAGTGGGAACATTTAGTTGGCTTCTTATGTTTATGTCATCGATATAAACCGGTGGATGTGTCCCAAACTTCAGGCGCACGGAATTATGTCATCGTTTGGAAGAGTGAGCTCTTTTTCCGTTCTAGTCGAGTGGAGGAAGCGGTGAACGCCGGACGTTTTATCTATTCGTTGTCAACAACCAAAATAAGTAGACCCACAGCATACCTCACCGCTAGCGATTCTAGGGGTCAAATAGATTGGTGATGTGTAAACCACTTACACAACACACATATACGAAGTTTATTACCAATTTCAAGGTGCTCAGGGTTCATCTTGTGGTTTATATCGACGGTTTATGTTAAATATTGTACTTACGTTTGACAGTGACTTTGCATTTGGTCTCGACCTCGCCCTGGCTGTTGATGGCGCGGAGCGAATACTCGGCCTCGTCTTCCGGGAACACCTCCTGGATGGCCAGCGACGCTACTCCGTTCTTGTACTTCAGGTCTACAACCTGTGAACATTATTTATGTCATTAGCGTCGTCTTCATAAAATCTTACTCATGCGTAGTTTATTCTTAAGTTTATTTTGTGATTTAACTAATTGTGTGGCTTTTAAAAAAGCTATATTTTCTAATGTTTGAGGGTCGTGACCATCTCCCTACAAAAATACTTTGATGCAGAGCGTCAATAAAATAATTAATGACACAGTTCTACTAAAGTTAAATAATCTTTTGGTCGATCTTTAATCTGTAAGCACAGTTTATAAATACATTATGGAAAGGACTGAGTGTAGTAGTACTGCACTCAGTAGTACTGCGCATAGTTTATTTCAGTATTATTTTATACCAGAAATATTTTGGTACTTGATTATTGTGTGTGTAATGAATCCAAATATTTGTACTGTGCCTGGGTGTTTTCTATGTATGATAAGTATGAATTTAAAAATATATAAGTATTATATCAGCTATTTGGCTTCCATAGTACAAGCTTTGCTTAATTTGGGGTCAGATGGTTGAAGGGCCAGGTCCTTATCTCAGAAAATGAAAAGTCTTTACTCTAATTTATAATGGCTTTAATGGAATTTTATATAATCAGTTGTTATACGTTCAGTGTCCAATTAAAAAGTAGGTGATGTTCATTTGCATAGATAATATAACAGTCTGATATGATGTTGCCATTGCTAAATATCAAGAAGCATAGACACCCAAATGAACATCACACATATTGAATATACTCTAGAGTAATATTAAAATACAGTAATTAGCCCATGAACCTCACATGGTGTTGTGTGTGAAATGTCCACCAATATTTAATATTTATTTATTTACCACTATTTATCATAAGAGACATTTTATATAAAAGTTACTTAGTGATAGAAGACCCCAATCCCAGCAGTGGGAATATAGAGATTGTCCTTTTGTTGACTTTACCTCAGAAGAATGTAGTGGTTTTCCATTCTTGAACCACTCGACTCTGGGGTCGGGGTCACCGCGCACTGAACAGGACAGCAGCAGCGGCGCACCGTCCTTGGCGGCGAACACGTCGGGTAGTGCGCGAGCGAACGATGGCTTGCACATCGTAGAATCTGATGCTGGCACTGGGGATAGAAGGCAAAATGGTCAATATCTAGACTTATTACGTGTCACATATTCAATCAACCCTAGAAAAATTATTTTGTTTTTGTAGCTATATTAAAAATAAATGGCATTTAGCGCTAATTAAACGTAGTATAGTACATTGTGTTGGATAGGACATGACTGAAAAACAGTACAAAATCTGCAGTACTGAAGTAACAAAACTGCTTTTTTGTATTGAGCTGCAGTCTGTTTTATTTAAACAACGAATACTGAGTATTTCTATTGCATATTTCCGATGTTAAGAGAGTGAGATGGGTTAGGGTAGAGCCAGTGATATGTTCTTATTTTGAAAATCAAGTTATTATTTTAAGATTTTAATTTGCATACTTATAATGACATTGTAAAACATGCCTATAAATTCTTCGAAAACTTCAGTGGGATTATACCAAAATAATGATGAATACTTACGGACTAGTTCCTTGGTAGCACTCCTGGAGCGAGAGGAGGCGTCAGAGTCGAGCCTGGCGCCGTATTTCTTCTTGCTCGCGTCCACGGAGCTCTGGGGGGAGTACTTCGGTCGCGGGCCTTTGGTCGGGGGGTCGATTGTCACCTGTGAACGATGACCATATTTAACATTTATGAAGTCATTCGAAAGTGAGTGTTTTAAACGAAGTTCCAGTTTTTTAAATCGGTGAAAGGTTTGCAATTGACTGCCATCTCGTCTGATGTTAAGCGAAGATGCGGTCTACGATGGAGCGTGCTTACCTAGAAGATATTCACTTTCGATTCACTCTCGATTTGAAGACAGCAAGATTTTAACCATCGGTACACAAATATTGTTTCTCACCCAGGGAACGAATTCCACAACCTTCACACGTTCTTTTCACAAAAGTAGAATCAAACTTTTTCGTTCGAATCTTGGGTACATCAACCATGAAACGATATTTCTTTTCGAGATACGAACAGTCTGTAAAAATGGCAGTCATAGGAACTGCTGATCGAAGTAAAAACTTATAACTCAGAATTTGATAGCTCACTTTGGAAACTACGCGGGTGCGCCTGGAGGGCGTGGCCATGAGCATGGCCATTTAGAAATCCTGACAGATTTTTTACCAATGACCAATGGGAAATGCTGACGCATTTCTAGATGGCCAATGGTCATGGTCCCGAGTTCACTCGAAAATTTCTAAATCATTTCCGAAAAATCCAATTCACAGCCCACTTTCCACTTTCACTTCAAAAAGGCCGTAGGTTTTCGTTCACTGTTTTCACGATACTGTTGCGACCGCCTCGCATTTGCCTCATCAATGACGTTACAACTTAATAATTGACATTGACATTTTTCACTTAAAGTTATTCCAATTTCAGAGGAAAATCAAACAAATTTTACACTTTAGTTTAAAAGAATAACCCTGTTGTGCTTACTGTAAATACTATTATGAGTTTGTTTTATATTATTTGTTTATACATTTTATCTTAATGGAACCTTTATTGTGTTTTGCAAAGTTTTCTTTCTTATAAATTTGAAATTTGGCCAGTCAGTTGTTTCACAATTTTTACGTATTTATCTGTTGTACTATAATGTTCTATATTTATATCTTATTTATGTACTGTTTTAAAGCATGTTAGATTTAAGTTCAGATCTCTTGGCCTAATTTTCTTCATGTATTATCTCTAATTTAAAATTATTATTATTATCAAACCACTGTATTTAAACAAATGTTGTTTCTAGGTCCACATACTTTGGAATGTAATACAGTTCTGTACAGTATACTCTTATGTTATAGTTTGTGTTTATTACATTCTGTTTTGTGTGCTCATTGAATAAATAAATAATGTATACTAATATTATTTTTTGTTTGAATCTTCACCTTTGAAGATGTACATTTGTACGTGATCCCTAAGGCTACATTTTATGTAGGAGGGGCGAAGCCGCGGCGTACAAGTAGTACAAGAATAAATTACCTTAGTCTTGGTGATGATCGGCGGTGGCGCAGGCTTGAGCGGTTTCTCGATGTATCGCCTGTCGCCCGACAGGAGGAAGTTGTGGACCATCTGTTGCTGCTCAGGTGACGTCACCTCGCCTGCCACAAAAAAATACTTATTAAAAAATACAACTTTAGACACCACATACACGGGCCCCTGCATTTTACCAGTACATACTCGTATACGTCTAGCTTGCTAACATTTTAAACGAAATTTTAGACCTAAGACCTATGTATAATCTGCTGAACAGTTTGTAGATATGACGTACATATATGGTTGAGTCTATTTCTTACACCTTATTTCAAAGATAGACCTAGCCTAAAGTTAAATTACAGGGCTATCTAACACCTTACATCTCCGGGTGACGAGCGCAGTGCAGTGCTATGTAATGACTTCGACTCTTCATGTTCCAATAGCTGGGTATCATTGTACTGTTATGTGGCAGACATTTGCTTACGATTAGGCACATGCCCTGCTCGTCTCATCGTTTATATTACATATCACAAAACACAAAAAAAACACTTATATCGACTTCAATAACATGAGACCGTGGTGGGTTCGCAATTACGATTTTGGACGCTTTTTGGTTTATTTATACTTGAATTTGATGTTCACGTTAATGCAAGTCTCGTAATGCCTCGATAATATCGATAATGCCTCGATAATTTGACTGCCCTCGTGGCTTAGTTGGTAGTAGCTCTGCCTGCGAAGCCAAGGGTCGTGGGTTCGATCCCCACCCAGTGCAAATATTTGTGTGATGAATTCAAATGTTTGCACTGTGTCTGGGTGTTTCTATGTATAATAAGTATGTATTTAAAACTATATAAGTATTATATCAGCTATCTGGCTGCCATCACACAAGCTTTGCTTAGTTTGGGGTCAGATGGTGTTGTGTGTGAATTGTCCAGCAATATTTATTTATTTATTTATTTAATGGTTTCTACGCTGTGAGAGTTCGTCATTGCGTAGTCATAGTTCCGTAGTTCGTCTTTATGTTACCTTCAACGATGACGACGCAGGATGTCTCGTCCGTGCCGTGGCAGTTGGTCGCGACGCACGTGTACTTCCCGCTGTCTCCGGGCTGGCAGTCCACGATCTCCATGGTGACCACGCCGTCGGAGTTCGACATCGTGTAGTCATACTTCGATAGCTCGCGCTTGTCCTTGTACCTGAGGATAAAGTTTAAATATAAATAATGAAGCTACATAAAACATATTCAAAATTACACAAGACTATATCACCATAGAGGTAAAAGTAATTTAAGGCCACAATTAAACCAATTACAACAAGAAATCGGCTGTCATAGGAACTGCCGACAGAAGTGAGAACTTATAACTCAGAATTTGATAGGGTACTTTGGAAACTACGCGGGTGAAACCGGAGGGCGTGGCCATGAGTATGGCCATGGTCCCGAGTTTACCCCGAAGATTTCTTATCATTACTTAGCGTGACGCTAGAATTCAATTCACAGCCCACAAAAAATCAAAGTGGGGCGCCAAAAGAAGTTTTCACTTTAATAAGTAGTATCATCAAATTCAAACCTACCCTCAAATTTACTGCATTTTTGAAAGTCACTCATTGTTTGACGGTACTTTCAAGGCTACCTTGACTACCCTATTTTTTTATAATATAATGTCAAGTCATGTGTTTGGTGTTTTATTATGAACAATATTGTATGAGATCCATTACAACACGCAGCAACGGATTTTTCATTATCAACAGCTATTTCATTTACTTCTCTGAAGAAACAGGGGCATCACTAACATAACCTACCTTACTCTAATCTCACCATTTGACGGCGGAGGCGAGTTTTTCTCTACAGCAACTAAAGCTACCCAACTCAAATCAAGGGCAATTATTGTAAATCATCTCACGATTGGACGGTACAGACGATTTTTTTCTCTGAAGCTACTAAACCTACCCTACTCAAACTAAGGACCATTTCGTATTTGCGTCACCCATAACGGTAGAAGCGTTATTTCCTCTGCAGCAACTAAAACAACTATACTGAAATGACGTCTAATTCTCCATTTAGTCTCTCCATTTGACGGTAGAAGCGTTTTTTTCTCCACAGCAACTAAACCTACTCGCCTAAAACCGCATCTAATGCCCTCCTCTCACCATTTGACGGTCGGCGGCGGTTTCCCGCTGAGGCAGCAGAGCAGCTTGCAGGTGTCGCGCGCCTGCATGACGCGCGGCCGCAGCTGGAAGGTGAAGACGGGCGCCGTCTCGGAGGACTCCTGCCAGAACGTGTAGGGCAGCGCCTCGCGCCGGCGCGGGGCTTCCGACACGTGCGTGCGTTGGACCTTCGGGACCGCTGCAATGAATAATGGCAATTAGCTGTGTTGCAATAAGGCACTTGTTCGTAAACGCTGCAGGCTCAAACACAACCGTACAGTAGTTATTTACCTCGCTGGAACAAATTGTTAGAATCAGTTCTGACAAGCTAGCGTAGTGTGCTTTATTGGAGCCCTGTAGAAAAGTTTAAAGTTTTTTTAAAGGGTAAAGATTGTGTACAACATTTATACTCGGAATTTTAATTCGATTCCAGATTTGACATTAGCTACTGTCATTTTGTGAAATAATGATACCACATAATATAATAGTGTAGTGATGAACGCAAAAATCGATAAACAATCAGTGTGTGTGCCATTTCAGGAAGGCATTCAAAAAATTACGGCTACCGAATGGTCTAAATGCGTTTCCCATGTTGTCAAAGAAGGGGAAAAAATTAGTAGGCTAGATATGTTAATTGACAATATCACAGATACATTTATAATAAATGTTACAAAAAGTGACAGCGATAGCGATAGTGATGACGGCGATAATTTATAAAATAAATTATTACCACAATACATCTATCTGTTTTATTTGTCATGTTCCTTCATGATCACATTTTTTTTACTTATTTCACACACAATTACAAAAGCAGTCTCAGATCGTTAATTAATCGTCACAACTAAATTATCGGATCAGAAATATTTAATTTCCTGATAAACTTAGTTTACGAGAGTAAAATTATAAACGAGAAGAATCGATCCGGAAATATTCCATTTCCATATCGAATAATTTCGCAACGTCACTATTTAGTACTTGTCATAACGTTGCAACACTGAAATTCTCAAATCTGGAATCGAATTAAAATTCCGAGTATAGGTACTAATTTTTGCTTACACACGATGGGGCCTCAGTAGCCTGGGGGACCCCGTATCATTACCACCGTAAAGTAATCGGGCTTTTAGTCGAATACATTTCAGAGAGTACGCTCTTTATCAAGGCTCTTTGGATATTATCGCTTGGCTGTAGACTAACTGTACTGCTACTTTATCTATTTATTATTTTAAACCGGCTCATTTCAAAAAGTTAAAAATCATAGATAGCCCTCATTTTTTGGCAGTCGAGTAAAAAGTAGATGACCAGAATTCGATTTGATAAGACATGCTATACACTGCACATAACGGTGAAATCCTTGTATCTGTTTCTAAAAAAGATTAATTTTTTCAAACACACTTTTAATTTCAGTCACTTGTTTGCGAAAGTTAAGTCAAATGATCTCCCAAATGTTTCGTATCATATCAAAAACACAGAAAAAGATAACTGTGATATCGTATTGATTTTTGATTTTGAGGTTCATGCACAATGTTCACGAGTGAATTCCGTAAATATCCTGGTGTTACAAACATAATATATCATGCTTTTCTTTACCTTTAGCGACCCCAATCAATTTGATCTCAAAATTGAATTTGCAAATATAATTAATTCACTACAAATACACAGACACACAGACTAATACACAAAGCTAGCACTCGACAACTACGCGGAACAAACTACTGATCTTTCAATACATCTCTGCACATAAAACTCTTAGACATACCTAGGAGCTGAAAGCTTTCCGATTACCAATCGACTTTAGTCTTTATACCGATCGCAATTAGAACTGCATTTGTTTAATCGGTCGTTGTTTTCCATATCAAAATATCTCCTGAACTTTTCACGCTTTTACAATCTTATCTTTGCGATTACCAAATCCTTATCAACGTTTAAATAAAGTCGACAATGTTATGTGCTCATCGCAGTGTCTGATAGAAAGAGCGGTTACTCACCTAGGTCTTAGCTATGCGCTAAATATAGATCTAAATGCAGTCGTAACCGAATTACTCACTAATGAATAGAGAGCCGCTTTAGATTGATTATCGCAATAGAATATAAGGTTAATTGAATTTAACTATTAAAAAGACGTGGGACCTAGTGGTTGGATACTTTTGAATTCAAAATACAAATGTTTAATTGGTGTAATCGTGAGATTGAAAATTGATAGATAATCAATATCTTTTAATATGTAAGTGCAAGATGTAGGAATTTGCCAACTGGCTTTATGGCTTTATTATTTACTAGATGCCCGCCCCGGCTGCGCCCGTGGTATATTATATAGCACTCATCGGGATCCCGTACAAATCCAACGGTGAAAGAATGACTGAAATCGGTTCACTCATTCCTGAGAATATCGATTTCAAACAAAAAACCTCTTCAGCTACCTGCTACGCCACCTGTCGGAAATTGGTCGTACCAACTCAGATTTAGAAAAAAAAAAATCGCAAAGGTGCACAGATGCACATATTACTGAAATTCAATGACGCAATCTTTGACACATGCTGTCATGTGTCATGTCAAAGCAAGAAACGTACGAAAACTCTCAAAGGGAATATTTTTCCCGATTTTGTTACATTCTTGTTTCATGCTCCGCTTCAATTAATAGTAGAGTTATTTTCTATAGCCTAAAGCCTTCCTCAATAAATGGACTATCCAATAGAAAAAGAATCTTTCAATTCGGACCAGTACTTCCCGAGATCCTAGCGTTCAAACAAACAAACTCTTCAGCTTTATAATATTAGTATAGATAAAGGAGAACTTTGTAAGGAAACTGGCGAAAGTTGTTTCAAAAAAATACCTTTTCAGGTCAGTTCGTTACACGCCAACCCACACTGGGCCAATGTGATGGATAATGGCATTCATTCTCTCCTTGAGAGAAAGCCCCGAGTCCCAACAGCGGGAACATTTAGTGGGTTGATTATATTATAAGCTACAATGTTCATATTTCAAGAACGACCACACCAATTTCGATAAAAAAAATATGGGATCACTTCTGAAGATTATGGGATCTTATAAACAAAAAAAAAAAAACGAACCATCAAATCGATTCACAATTTGGTGGACCTATGGCGTCACATACATACAAAAAAAAAAGAATTGCCTGTCATAGGGACTGCCAATGGAAGTGACAACTTATGACTCAGAATTTGACAGCATACTTTAGAAACTACGCGGTTTCAAACCGGAAGGCGTGGCCTTGAGCATGGACATCTAGATATGCTGACGCCAACCAATGGCCATGGTCCCGAGTTTAACCGAAGATTTCTTGTCATTCCCGAGCGTGATGCTAGAGTTCAATTCACAGCCCACGAAAAATCCGTCTGAGGCGCGCCAAAAGAAGTTTTCAACTATAAAAAAAACATACAACGGAATTGAAAACTTTTATAAAGTTGGTTAAAAAGATTCGGTAAATTGCAGAAGTAAAACTTACGTTGCACGTTGAGGAACACGACCTCCTCTCTGAATCCGTAGTGGTTCTCTGCTCTGATGATGTACTCTCCTCTGTCTTCGAGCTTGGCACGGTTGATGATGAAGTAATAGTCATCGCCCGCATACCTGCACAATGAATTTATTTTAAATAAACCAAAAAAAAAATGGTATCTGCAATTTAGGTAACATACTGGTTAACAATTGCATTGCGATTGCTACACTTCTATCTGCGATGCATCTTACTCACCATGCCTCTATGTTGATTGCACATTAGTTAATTGTTTTGTGTAGTTTTTAAGCAAATAAAATAAATATTTCATGTCCAAATAGAGCTTGAAAGTCCAGTTTAATAGCGAACTTACCACTTCATAAATTTGACCGACTGTCTCAGCTCGTGGTTTTTGTGCGACCATATGACTGCGAGTGTGGCTCTTCCATACATCAAATAGAGTTTAAGAGTTCAATTTAAAAACTAACTTCCCGATTAATTTCAACACTGTACAGTGTATTATTTAAATATCTCGACGTTTTGACAGCGATACAACCTTTGCGGTCACGAGAAGACTGCATATTGAGATTACGTTTTCAAATCGCAAAAGTTTAAAAACAATGTTAGCTTACCGCTTCATGAATTTGACCGACTGTTTCAGCTTGTGGTTGTTGTGTGACCATGTGACTGTGGGACTGTGGTGTGGACTGTGAGAGTGGCGCACGCGATTATACATAAAATAGCGCTTGATAGTCCAGTTTAAAAGCCAACTTACCGCTTCATGAATTTGACCGACTGTCTCTGCTTGTGGTTGTTATGTGGCCAAATGACTGCATGTGTGGCACATGTGACTATACATCAAATAGCGCTTGATAGTCCAGTTTAAAAGCCAACTTACCGCTTCATGAATTTGACCGACTGTCTCAGCTCGTGGTTGTTGTGTGACCACGTGACCGTGGGAGTGGCGCACGCGATGATGCGACAGTAGAGTTTGACCGATTGTCCCTCGTAGCAGAACGCGGACTGGGGCTTGATCACGAACCGCGGCGCCGCTTGCCGACGATCTGAACGAAATTGACTTTATTTTAACCACGCATATTTTACATTTCTACCAATATTTCTCAACTATAATCTTTTATAATGGTAGGACTCTTTGCCTGGTCCGCCTGGGAAGTATCACACCTTTGCAAGTTATCCTACGCCAAGCATGAATGTACAAACATAACTGTGTTCCGGTATGTAAGGCAATGTTTCCAGAAAAAACACAGGGCGTAGAGAAACGAATTATATCTCTGGTTGACGTTTTTTTCAGGGCTATTATGCACTATATGGACTTTTCATGTTTCAATAGCTGCCACTGTGTTATTGTGGACAGTAAAAACTAAATATGTGGTGTAATAATTATTTTTGTCTAAAACCAAATCATATATATAAATAGATACTATAGAAAAGAATAGATAGGTGTGAGGTACTCACCGAACTGTCCATCGTAGATCTTCCATTTCTCGATGAGCAGTTTCCGGAGTGAGCTGTACTCGCTGAGTCGTCCAATCGGCAGTCTGAACGATGACCAGTTCTGGAATAAAATATCGTTTAAAATTCGAAATTAAATTAAATTGTTTACTGTTTGCTTTTGCAGCCATATTGGTTTTGAAATTTGTCATCTATATATATAAAAATCAATGCCACTTTTCGTTGTAAGTGAAATCCTAAACGGCTCGACAGATTTGAATGATTTGAATTGTTTTGCATTTTTTTTTGTATACGCTGGGTAGGGCCCTGGAAGGTTTAGATTCACAAATCAGCCCAGTAGATGGCACTGCAGTTGGTATCTTGGTTACTATCCGAGCGAAGCCGGGACGGGCCACTAGTAGTATATACAGTATTCTATTAGTCCAGTCCTTTTATTTGATACTCCTATTAAGAAAATCGTGTAAAATATGTATTCGGCTATGTAGTTAGTTTATACGCTGTAGAAGTGGGAGCGAGAGGTATACCAGTAAAATCTCTCCATAACCTGCTGAAAGACCTTGGCTTATCCAGAAGTGCAGTAAGTTTTATACTAGAACGAGTATCTAAAGCTACACTAGTAGGCTCATATCAGATTTGGCTGGGCAGGGAGAGAAAAACGAGTAGTGAAGGTAAGTGTTGATGTACGTCAGAAAGGGGCCCCTTAAACCTACGCCCGAGTCACAAGTCTCGGGATCTACTCGGGATTTCTCTCTCTACCACACGATGGACCCGGCACCCGCACGGTGAATCCATGGAATGCTAAGAAGATCGTCTCTTCTGTAGCAGCAGCCATATTGAAAAGTATTAAAAAGACTTTCTAGATATCTAGTTGCGAGAACATGAGGTTCAAACTTCCAAACATGACGTACATTCGATTCCAGCACTTCCAAGTATTTCTCTGAGTGCTAGTATACGAACAAGATTATTATTAACATCGGAGTTAGGGAAAGCATCATGAGAAAACTCATATGTACCAAGTAAGACACCCTGCAGATATAAAAAAGGTAAAGTTGGGCAATAATATATGTTGATGCAATCTTTACGTCGTATTTGAGCCGCAGCCTGTTGCGCATCTCCTCGAGTTTCCTCGCGCTGATGGCCGTCGTGCGGGACGCGGCTCCGTCTCCGTGCAGCCACGGGTGCATGAGGCACTCGTGAGCGGTCATACGCTTTCTGTAACAAACAAGACACATCAGTACAGAACTAAAAAAAAAGAATTCTTGAATAACAACCAAGTTTATTAATTTTATTTTATTATTATTGTCCTACTGCTGCAAATGCCTCCTTCCAGATAGCCTGATTTATGGCTTTGGTGGCTCAGTTTCTATCGTGCGATTCCAGTAGGTCACACCACCTTAATCTGGGTCGACCCGTAGGCCATTTAGATGTATCTAAACAATCAATTACTGGGGGAAAATACCTGAAGGACATTATCGGCCATTAAAATCATTTAAAACTAAACTTTACTTTGTTGCCAATGAAAAATAAGTTGTAACTCTTAAGGAGTATTCCTAAAATGAAGTCTTATTATCTTTAGAAGGTTTGTATCAAAGAAGCTTTTCAGTACTAAATTCAAAAACATACTCTACCAAAGTATCAATAAGATTCACATATCACTAAACTCTTAACCGTCGATCAACATGCGTATATAGTCGAAAAGGTCCTAAGCCACGAACATTCTTCACTCAAAACTACACTCTATTCCACTGTAAATATGGACAACTTAGTCCTTATTCTTAGCAGGCAGTCTTCTAATGAAGTTCTTGGCATCAGCCGACACATGGGTGAAGGCCTCTTCATCAGACTCCCCCTGTCGCAAGCCTTTTAGTGCTTCATTGTAAACTAGACTCTACCAAACTAACAATTAGGTTTACATATCAGTAAACTCTTAACCGTCGCCCAAGATGTGTATTTAGCCGAAAAGGTCCTAAGCCGCGAACATTCCATACTCAAAACTGCACACTACTTAACTGTAAAAAAAGGTCCACTTACTCCTTATTCTTAACAAGCAGTCTTCTAATGAAGTCCTTGGCATCACCGGACACATGCGTGAAAGCTTCCTCATCGAACTCCCAGTCGCAAGCCTTCACGTTCTTCAGGGTCTCGATGTCATTGTTACCCGCGAACGGAGACAGACCGGAGAGCCTATGCGAGAGAATAAAGGTATAAAACAATGACAGTCAAGCGCAGACCTATTTTAGATTTAGTGTGGACAGGTAGGTGGAAAATACTTTAGTACCTATTTTAGTAGAAATAATACTAAAATATACATAGAACATTCTGTTAAAATTCGGTAGAACCGTTTGGGAACATCACGTTCGAACTATTTGGAAGAACGAACGTACCAACATAAAAAAAGGGAGATTATTATTATACTCTTGTAGGTATATAAAAATCTAGTTTTACAGTAATATTACCATATATCACGTAGTTATATTGTTACGATATTGTTGAGTTGATGCGTATAAAATTATATTTAATTTTGAGGTATTCCAATAATGTACGACGCGTGTTTTATCTCAAACCGCATTGTCGCCTATGAACAACAAAATCGCAATCAAGTAAAAACGCTATTGATACAGAAATTACAGATATTACAGAAGGTTCACGGTTCCCTTGGGTAGATTTTAATCTCTAAGGGGGCACAAATATAGTCGCTTTAATATAGTACTTTTAGTTTTTTTCTCCTTTAATGAGGCTATTAATAAAGTATTTTATATAGAGGTACTCACAGCACATAGGACAGCACACCGACGGCCCACATGTCCGTGTAGAAGCCGACGGGCTCCCGTTCTACGATCTCAGGCGCGGCGAACTCCGCCGTGCCGGTCGATATCTTGACCACCTCGTTCGGGTCCAGCTTCGTGGCTAGACCGAAGTCGATGATCTGAAAGTAATTATGGAAATAATTATATGAACTCTAATTAAGAATAGAATTATGTGAATAATTCATAAATAATATGAACATTTTTCTACCTCAATCTACGCAAACTACTAACTAGTTTTTCCTAGCTAATTAAAGCTATGACCTACAGTTATATGGGTATATCCACTAGTGCACGATGGCTGAGATGATATTATAATAACGTGGGAAATCCAGAAAAAGGTAGTATCGTTATGCTAAAGATGAACGTTGCAAAAAGTTGAAAATTATTGGGTGACATGGGTCGCCATGGTTGAGGCCTATGTACAGCAGTGGACTAAAGTTAACTGATTCGTACAGCGCAAATATTATGATTTATCAAGAATTGACTACACTTATGTAGACTGTGTTATTGGAATTTGAACCGGCTAGTTTTTGAGCCGATGCATAAGACAATCTAACCTAAATGTTAAGACTTTGGCAGTCAGACGTAATGCTTTAATAAAGTTCAAAGTTATTTATTTGTAAATACAAAATTAACACGTCAAATACAAGTAATATGCATTGATAATGCAATAATAATAATGTGAGTTTGAACATTGGGCTCACAGACTATCACGTAGTTGACTATAGCCCGGCTAAATAGGTTATTTTTAAACCAGATTCAACAATTTATTTTTATGACTCCACCTACAATAAACGACATACCTTAAATAAAAATTACAAATCATTAGCTCCATATATACCTTAACATCAGTGCCCGTCCTTGTCTGGCACATGACGTTCTCGGGTTTGAGATCGAGATGAATGATGTTCTGTTCGTGCATGTGTCTCACTCCCTCGCAGATCTGTCTCATGTAGTGAGCCGCCTCGGCTTCGCTCATATTGTAGCCGGGCTCTGTAATGCGCTCGAATAGCTCGCCTCCGGATAAGCTGGGGAAAAGAAATATTGATATTGGAAGAGTTTTCTATGTGTCCCCAACTTCCACTTTCGTTTTTTATTTTATTAATTTATCTCTCTATCTTTAGAAAACTGGCATACTTTTAATTACATACGTTTGTATATAATTCAATAAATTCACCAATGATTAAAACACAAAGAATAATTTAGCTTTAAATTACGTGTTACTGTGCTGTATCTGGCAGGCATGTTGCTTACCATCAGGCACATGTCCTTTACACATACTGTCCTGTCTCGACACTTTTTATACATAAAATATACACTTGGTTATGACAGACATTAGACAGAGCTTTGTCATTAATACAAGTTGTTTTGACTAACTATTTGATTTCGGAAGTGTACCTTCAAATCGAGAGTATCAGTTTCTACTATCTAAGTGTGCTTGATTAACCACATTGTTGCTTAACAGCAGGCGAAGCAGGTGGTCAAAAAACTAGAATGATTAAGAAATGAAGGATTTCAATATCCACTATCTGAGATACTGATTGATGGCTTTATGATGCGTACAACACAAAGTTCTCGCAGTCTTTGTGAAGAGTACAATCTTCAAAGGTTCATCGCTTTCTTTCAAGTGCATTATAGAGTCAAATGCATTTAAATATAGATAGATCATATTTTGATCATTTTTAAAAATTATGTTCCAAAATACTTACAATTCGAAGATGAGCACCATTTCGTCGTCATCTTCAAAAGCGTCATGCAAATTGATGAGCTTCCTATGGTGCAGTTGGTTCATGATATCGATCTCCTTCTTGATGAGTTCCTTCTCCATAGCACCGGTCACCGGGATGAACTTGGCCGCGAAGATGTTGCCAGTGGCTCGTTCGCGGCATCGGTGGACAACGCCAAATGCGCCTGTGCCTACAACAGTTGGTAAGGATCCTTTTGGTTCTGTTTTCGAGTTGGGGTCTCAGCCGAAGCTACGAAGTGCTAGGACTAAGACTGAGGGCACGAAACTAGCGATGGAAGTCGCGAAGGTTCGATTGTGCTCGACTCGGTACTGTTCTATACTTTTCTATACGTAGCCGTCGCCAACCTCGCTATCGCTCGACCATCGTTAGTTTCGTGCCCGCAGCCTAAGAGTTAGCTCTTAGGCGTTTCTATGTAGATTGGGCTGACAGTTGAGGATGAGATGAGCGACGGGTAAATAGTTTAGGATAAAATTAAGTCGAGTCGAGGATTTGTAATAAATCATAAAAGTAGCGCAAGAGTTCCTGGCGATGTATGTACGAATTTTATAGCAAACACAAACATATTGTCTTAAATTTAGCTTTTTGGGGTAGCCCACGTTTGGGGTAACAGCGGGCAATACTGAAAGTGCCTATACGTTAATACGTTTTCGTAACCGAAAATAAGTATCGCGGCTGTCTTTTAAATGAATTTGATCAAGTTATTTTAGGTACATAATGTGTGTACTTAAGTTATAGTGTGTGGGAGTTATCGTTTTAAATATGTCACTTAATGATATTTGATTCACTAAAATCAACTCAGAGAACTAGGTTTTTTAATGTTATGCAAACTAAAACGTTGTGTTGGGCAATTTAGAGAGTCATTATTAAGGGAATTCTTCATAGTATGGTCTTATAATTAATAATATCATTATTTTCTTATTTTTTTCTTAATATTGAATAAATTGATGAATTTAAAAATAATATGCCAATTGTATCTACTAGCGCATACAAATAAATGCGTTTTAAAATAAATAAAATTAATCAATAACTTAATATTATAAAGCGCAAAACCGTGCTGTGATTGTACTACTGAAAGTTTAACTAGTGTATAGAAGTGTAATTAACTAAAATATACCAAAATACCTATATTAATGTAATGTATGCATATACTGTCATAAAATAATAGTTGAGGGTCGTTGGAAATATCCTTAAAATTCTGTCTTTTTGTGTTCTTTAAATTGTGTGTTTTTTTAATTGCTATATTTAAGTAATCTTTTTTCTTATTTATAAAATGTTGTTTAAATGTATATGTTCAATTATTATTTCTTTTGTTTCCAAAAACCCCGATAAATAAAAATAATTATTGATAAATAAAAAAATAAAATAAAAACATGCTCAAAAATATTTTTTCTTTTAAATAATTATGCGTGTGAGACAGAGAGATGCAGAAAGAGAAGTACTACATCGATCTAGTCACACACAGACCTGTCAGCTTCCTTCTAGAAGACGCTCTCACGAAGTCACCTGCGAAATTCATCCTTATCTGTACCACAATACGGTTTATAATCTCTAAAAAAATCACCATGTTAGTATTCTATGTTAGCGACGCTCATCTCACAAGCAACTTCGTGAGTGTGTGTTTAGTCTACGGTTCGCTGCCATGCTAATTTAAGTTTTAAATTTAATAATAAAAGCTCAACATTCTTGAAACTTTAATACATATTTCCACAATAAAAAGGACAACCGGTAAATAATCCACAAGATTTTAAGCAAACTAGTTTGTATGGTCCCTGTAAAGGGTCCCTTTTATTTAACTTGTTTTCAAACGACCCAAGATTGCCGGCGTTCCATATATTATCTAGTTTATGGTTCTGTTTTGAGGGCTCGCTAACGTGTCTTTTGGAATAATATTGCTATAATATATCTAAATGACGTAACATGTAGAAGAGTTACGCCTATTGTTGTAGGTACATTTTATCATGGTTAAATATGAATTCTTTTACAAAAATGATGTTTTTGTCAAGTAAATTGTAATTGTTTTACATGTAGATTGACATATCTAGAATAAACTGTACGAAATTTATTCTTAAGATTCAACGAGATTTATCAAAATTTGAATGTTAAAAGTTTATTGTGATGCAACTTTAGCTCTTTTTAATTTAATTGCATTTTAAAACTTTCATAACCATGGCTTTTTTGAAATAATACTCATATTAAGTCCCTGAATATTTGTATACGAAACTATTTTTTTTTTTCAGTATGATTCAGTTATATTTTTTTTACAATTCTCACCTCTACAGTATTAATAAGTACAATACTATTTTACAAATTAAAGGCAATTGAATAAAGTACCAAAGGAAGTATCACTACTGTTCACATTTAGTCTTTAAATCATCTGTCATAGATGGGTATTTGCAGACATATAGTCAAGCAAAAATCCTCAAATCTCTGATATACACAGTTACTTTTTATTACTGTTTCCTACAAAAAAAAAACAAAGAAAATCAGTAAAAAAAAAACGCGCGTCCTTAAAGCTAAAGCCAGCCTATAGCTAAACTACGCTGTGATATAAAATAAAACTTACCAATTTCCTCGAGAATGTCGTATTTGTCGTAGACCGAGCAAGTGTTGATGTCGACCGGCTGTGGCACGTATTTGGAGTAGATGTCGAAAACGTAGCTGTCGTAGTCTTTCACTGGTCCGTGGTCGGCGTTTGTGCGGATGCGTTTGCCGGATTCGTCCACTGGGAAGAAGATAATTTATATTAATATGTGTAAACTCTATATAATAGGCGTGACGACAAGTCCTGCAATTATATTAAATTATTTTATATGACAGTATTTAAATATGTACCAATTTTAATGTTGATATTTTTTAGTTTAACTTACTTTATGATAATTCAAAGCTGGATGTGCAAGGCCATTTTAAAAGTACGAAATTATTAGAAGATGTTATTTGACCCATCCAATTTCAAGTTACTTTTATTATGGAACCAGTTTCCTAAACGCAATATTTAATAATAAAAAATGAGGCGTCATGCCTATTCAACAAATGTACTCAATAAGTTTAACGACAAACTACGTCTACTTAACAGACTTCAAAAAGGAGGAGAAAAAGAAAATGTCTCTCTCCTCGCGTGTTGTACGAGTCAAGGTTATTTCTGATATATACAGCTACTTGATAGAAGAGATGTAGTGTACCTGGGTATTCCTTCTTCTTGAACTCCTTCTTGATGATAGCCTTGGTCTGCACCAGCGACGTGGGCTCGCTGGGCTCGGAGCGTCCGTAGATGTTCTCAGCGTACACTCGGAACTCGTACTGCTTGCCCGGGACTAGGCCGTTGATCGCCATTGTTGTGAATCTGATTCAAAAGAAGATATATTATTATTTAACTGTGCTTCAATTATTTTGTAGTGGTAGGACTCTTTGCCGAGTCCGTCTGGGGTTACCTTTGCCAGTTATTCTATCGACGAATACTAAAGTGCAAGCATCAACGTGTTGAGGTTTGAAGGGCAACGTTTCCAGATAAATTACAGGTAATAGAGACTAATCATATGTACATCTGGGTGACGAGCGTAATGCAGTGCTAGGTTATGATTTGGACGATCCATATTCTAAAACGTGACACGCAGTTTCTGTTCTGTTTTTGTCATATGTCTGTCTGATTTATACCATTTCGCCTGATGTTAATCGACGATGCGGTCTACGATGGAGCATGTTTACCTAGAAAAAAACCGATTCACTCTCGATTTGAAGACACAAAGATTGTAATCATCGGGGAAAATCCACTCAGGCAACGTATTCCACAGCCTAGACGTTCTTATCACAAAAGTAGAGTCAAATCTCTTCGTTCGTGTCTTTGGAACATCAACCATGAAACGATGTCGCTTTTTCGAGCTGCAAGCATTCCGATAGAAAAAAGGGCAAGGTGGTATTCGATCATGCAAGTCAGAAGCACACTCTCCGAAGTGTATCCGATAAAAACCCGATAGGCTAGCGATTTTTCGGCGATGTTCAAGACTTTGAAGTCTTTTTCGCACAAGAGTAAAATGTAAACAAAAAAAAGAAGTGTGGCACTCGGGGACTGCCACGGTAAAGCTATTGCATGTTGCATGCATTTTTTATCAACACAAGCATAAATTTTGTGGCTTATAACGATGAGTCCTTGTATTTTAAGTATTAAGCTTTGCTTAGTTTGGGGTCAGATGATGTTGTGTGTGAAATGTCCACCCATATTATATATTATTTACTAGTTGTATGTACCCTGCCACGCTTCGCTGTAGCACATTGTGATGCAAAAATTAGATAAAAACAATCCTTGATGCGGATTATATATCATTGTAAAATTTCAGCTCGATCGGTGCAGAACTTTTTGGAGTTTTTGAAGCGTACACAAACCAACATAACATTTTTATATATAGAGATTATATTCCATTGTAAGTATTACATTGTAGCATTGCTTTGTATTACAGTGTATTTGGTGTTTTGTCCGTACCTGGTGTTGCCAACTCTGATCCAGCTTGTCATCGGATGCTCTCGCTTCTCGACGAGGTAGTTGGTGATGTCTGATCCTCCGTCCCAGACCGGAGCCTTCCAACTGAGAGCCAGGGAATCCACGCCGATGTTGTCGGCGGCGGGGAACCGAGGCGGGTCCGGACGGTCTACAAAACATAAAAACATTAAAAATACATATTATCCAGAAAACTTTAGTATTAAAATTAACGTGGTTGTCAAAGTCAAAGTACTCTATCCAAAAATGTACAGTTTACACGTCAATTAATAAAAAAAAAAAAAACAAAAGAAAGAGTATACAAATATACATTTCAAAGTTTGAAATGACTACTGTATTACAATAATTATTGTACAGAAAGCTGTCAAGCATTATACGAGTAAAATGTTTTTATTACAATTGTACTGACCTATGTCAAATTTGTTTCTTTACATTTTTATGGGAACTTTGCCATCATTCTCTAAAAATTCGCTGTAACTATAAAGTTTGATCGATAAGCCAGCACTTTAATGTGTTTTTGAAGCTGCCGAAACTTGGGGCCTGTATAACTATTTTGGGCAGAGTGTTATAAACTTCTGGTCCTATAATGTGAGTCAACTTCCGTGACCTCGTGAGAGAGTGAGGTATAACATCCAGCTTGTTACACATATTTAGTAAACATAAAATGTGTAATATTCAGTGCCAAACGGGCAGCCATCACGCGCGTGCACTCTCCTTGAAAAAGAGTGCAGAGTTTCGATATATCTATCTTCGATATACTCACGTAGACTCGATATATACGTGAGTGTCCCGTTATCCAATTAAATATACAGAAAACTCTTTATTGTGACACAAATAAACATAAATATTATAGTAAAACGCATATAAATTAGTCCCACTACAAGCTATTGCTGAAAATAATGATGATGATGCCGTCCGAGTCGTGTCCTGCGATGGCGGCTCTGGTTAGTTTCTGGCGTGCGCTCGAATGTGGCTGGCAAATCCAAACTTCGTCTTGGACGGATTTTCAAGACGAAGTCTTTAAGTTTTACGGCTCTAGCCATGCTTCATAGATATAGTACTGACCGCTGATCTCGATGTTGATGATAGCGGTGTCCTGGCCCAGTTCGTTCTCCGCCGTGATCCTGTACGGGCCGGAGTCCAGCTTGCTCGCGTCGCGGATCGTCAGGATCGCGTGGCGTTCTGAATCAACACACAAATACATCATTTATATATTATGAACCTGCAGTGGAAAACTTATTAATACCTAATTATCATTGTTGAGATTTTTGTTTTATATTTTTATTTCTAATTTAATTTTATAATGATCATATTGTGTAACTGATTTATGTAATGACTATTTTTGATAATTATGGTATGTACAGAAAGTATGAACAAATGAGTATGATTATTAATATTAGGTCAAAATTCGTAAAGACTTGAACAGGAGGGTATTTATTACTCTTCAAGGAAAACATATTGAAAGAATTTCAACATTAATACAACGATAACAATAAATATGGAAAACTTAACTCGGAAGACTTTTTTGACAAATCTTATGGTAGGTAAAATGAAACCGTGAAACGAAACTAGCCCTGTAGATACACACAGAATAGATACGAGTATCTATAGGAGATTGAATTCGAACCCCCATTAGACCATAAAGGGGTAAAGAAACACACATACATAAACTGTCAGAAACCGGGACCTTGAAAAAAAACCGAAAGCTTTATTTTACTAAATAGGATAAAACGTTAAAAAAATATTTGTTTTTTTACAAAGATACTTATTTTAACGCCGTTAGCGTTTACTGCCTACCTATTTTACTTCGAGCTATCGCAGAAAGCGCAGGGATCTACTAACCTGAACTTATAACTAATTGAATCATACACAAGAACCAATGAAACAATAATATCCAGAATAACAAATCATGCTCACCCTTTCTCTCCACATGGTAATGGCTGCCCGACTCGATCGTCTCTCCCTCTCTGACCCACGTGATCTTGGGCACCGGGTGGCCGGTGAACGGTATCTTGATGATCACATTCTCTCCCTTGTCGAAGTACGCCGTCACGCGGAATCGTGGTGGTACGTTCAGTTTCGGCGCAGCTGTTGAAGGAAAAAAAAATAGTTTCATTGAAGACCATACAACTTCTTCTTTCTTTTAACAATTATAGCTTTACACTTAAACACTTTCTATTTAATGTTAAGTGACGATATCATACAATGGATTTTTTATATGGACGCATAAAAAATTCGGACATAGACTCGCTAAAACAAAAACTGTGTCACTAGAGTCGGCCACATTTGCACGTGTGCGTACAGGTTGTCACTGATTGACTGACTGACTGATTGGCTGACACGCACACATATAGGTACACAAGAAGCGCGTGTAATGACCCACTGATGTCTGCGTGTCAGCCTGTATGTGACAGCGCACACGTGCATATTATGTGGCCGACTCGAAGGACACGATTGTTGTTTTAGCGATACTACGTCCGACTTCTTTATACGTCTATGTATAATCCTAACTAAATTTACTAAGTAACTAATATTTCTTTTATTTAGTGCAATACAGAGTTTATCTATCTATGGTTCGTTCGACCACAGATTAACTGACCTAAAGTATTATCATAAGTACTGTTAAACAGCAACAGCGCCGTAGGCTTATTTTGCCGTACAAATGGAATATATCCTGATATCATAAATGCGGTAATATGAATGTTTGTTGCTCAATCACGTCGTCTGTCGGAACGTCTGAACTAATGGGGTCGAAAATTGGAAGCACTGGACTACTTTTTTTTTTAATTTACATATTTACAAAAAAAAAATAAACAATAAGTAATGGAATGATTACAACTGTTAGAAATTAAAAAAAATATTTTGTATAAAATTTTAAAAATAAAATCTAAGACATGGAATCACTGGACAAGTTTTCCGACATGTATCCGAATACTCACTCATGATCAATAGTTCGGCTCTGGTGCTCTTCACGCCCGCCTTGTTGACGGCGCGGCACACGTACTCGTCTGCGTCTTCACCGAACACGTCGTTGACGGTCAGGAAGTGGTTGTCTCCCTCGCTCCAGATGCGGTAGCGAGGTCCGTTCGTTATCTCGCGAGCGCCTGAAACGAAATTTAATGTTATGTTTTGTAGAAGTAGCTAGATTTTAAAATTAAATCGCAATTTAACTTGTAAGCACCCGTAAAACACCGAGCGGTGCCCGTGTGCCGCGCTTTTGCATTTGATTTTTCATACTAAAGTCATTGAACATCGATTTAAAACGTATTCACGATTTAATCCGTAAACCACTCAAGCGGCGCCCGGGTACCGCACTTCTGCGTTTGATTCTTCGTAATAAAGATATTGAAACCCATTTTTTAAATGACGAAAAAATTAAGAATATTCATATTTATTGGTAAACCCGATTTACACGTCAAGTAGATTATTAATTATTACATAAACATTTCATAAACAACATTACTACATTAATAAAGCTCATGAACTTCCTAAATATTGACAAATTAATATACTTCACATTACAAATATAAAACCAAATAAATAAGTTACACATGTAACTCAAGGAATTCTTTCACGTCATACAACGAGTGCTCGACAAGCCAGCGCTGAAGGCGATGTCTGAAGCTTAGCAAGCTGGGGGCCGATTTTATAGAGTCCGGTAGGTTACCGGACACGGTGTGCCTCATGGCATGTGTGAGCTACCCCAATTTCACGAGGCCTATATTACAAATATTACGCGAAATTAAGCGAAACATCATCTTTTGCGTGGATTTACATTCGTAGAACATGTTGTGAACTTACCCTTGTACCACGTGATGGCAGGTTTGGGCGATCCAGTGATCGTGCACTGGAATTTAGCGTTGTGGTACTGGATGCAGTTGGCGTTCTTCAGCGGTTTCACGATCTCTGGCGGTGTGGCCGCTGTAAAACATGTATTTTATTATCTTTTGCTCCTTGTTCATCTTTCTTAACTAGGATTTTTACAGACATTTTAAAAGCCTAAATCGGGAAACCATCAGCAACGGATCACGCTTTAAGCTACCGTTGGGTGGGGAAATCTAGGTGGAGGTTGTGTAGCACTGTATTTTTTAGTACACCCGCTAACATAAGTTTACCAGAAATGTGGGCATAATATAATATCTCTCTAAGTCACCGTGTGGTAGTGTGTCAAAAGCTTTCATCAGATACAGGATACAGTGCTAAACTCACAAGTTTCTCTCAACTCCCCTTTCCTTCTCTCGATTTTATACTTTTTCTCGATGGCAAGATTACGATGTTTCTAATAGCACACCAGGTAAAAGGAAAATTTCACAACTCACTACACGACCATTGCCATTGAAGGACAAAATATGGTCCATATATTAACCTAGTAACTCCATACAAATCTTTGCTTTTCTAAAGGTATAAGTCCAGTTTACACAGTTCTGCTTCTAGTGGTGGTTACGTGGAAAAAAATGTTACTTTCCTACGCGGAATATACATTTCTGTTTATCTTCTACTTTTAGAATTCTATCACAACGATAAAAGATGTTAAAGTTCGCTTATACGATAGAAAGTATCAGGTTAAATAATTATATTGACGACTTACCCTTCGGATCCTGGACCTTGACTTGCTGGCTAGCAGAAGAAGGCTCGGACAGACCAGCCTCGTTGACAGCGAAGACACGGAACTCATACTGCCTTCCCTCTACGAGGTTAGAGCAGTTCAGCTGGTTCGGTAAGCAGAGGGCGATGTTCACACGCTGCCATGTCGTCGTGCCTACTTCGCGCTTGTCTACCCAGTAGCCTGGAAGAATAACGATTAGCTATGTAAATACGGATCTTAAAATGCCAAGATAAAGAATGTACGATTCTAGAAATGGTTGTCTAGATGAAAAGTACGCACTGATCAAAGAGTTTATATATACTACATATCCGCTCGCTTGCCCGTCGCTGCAAACCGCGCGACGCCCCCTGTAGCGTTGCTACCCAAAATGCCCGGCAAAAAGTACTTGCGCACCTCGCTATGCCCCGCGGATTTTACGCTTGCGGCGCGCGAGTCGAGATTCACGCAATCGTTCCTTGTGGATCAATTTGTTTTGAAAGATTATAAAGTGTTGTATTTTTTATATTTAATATGAAACTAGCTATACAATGTTGTATTTTGTTTCTCCGTTTACGATTCTGGTGAAGAGTTATGGTGTGTTGAAATTGAGATAGCGCGTTTTAAAGCTCGTCTTTTTAAAAGCTCATAAGTACCTCTAAAATTGAAGCGATGACATATGGGTTTTAATCTTTGATTACGTGTATTATCTGTCATTTGTTTGTTGAAACTAAATTTAATAGTAAAATCAGAAAAACTAACATACACAGCCCGCACTGAATCAACACTCAATGACAAGATTAACAAGGAACGTTTTTAAATTAAATTTTTTCTTTTTCTATGGCTTAGATACTCTACTGGAATTAATATGACGGGAACTTTAACATAGAACGAGATAAATAATACAAACTAAACCCTAGAGGAATAAAGACGAGTAAATTAAACTTTTTCGACCGCGGGAGCCATGTTAACTACAGGTTGACACGGGCATTTTGGAGTGCGGCGCCATGTCAACTACTAGTTAACACGGGCATTTTAGACTGAATCGCGATGTTAACTACTAGTTAACACGGGCATTTTAGCATTTGAGATTTGTTAACTACTAGTTGACACGGGCAAGCAAGCGGATATAGAGTTAGAACAAACGCTTTACATCGAAAGCACGGGTCAGAGCGCTCTTGTCTTGTCGCTCTTGTGGAAGTGTTATACTTTTGTCGCGGTACATCACTCTGTTGCCATAGCTAAATCATCTGCTTACGATTGGTACAAAGGAACTGTGCTGAAAGACCTATTTATTTATTATTTATCTAAGGCACTGATGCCCGAGCG
This sequence comes from Ectropis grisescens, assembly GCA_017562165.1. NCBI lineage: Eukaryota > Metazoa > Arthropoda > Insecta > Lepidoptera > Geometridae > Ectropis > Ectropis grisescens. The sequence goes on along the minus strand of CM029793.1, from coordinate 7,125,899 downwards.
ACACGAGGCCAGTTTTCGATTTTCAAGGTAGGATAGCAAGCTAATGTTAGCAAGCTAGCACTTCCAGCTTTGTGTAGACAACGCTACGCAACGCTAGTTTTTGAGGGTTTATTCACCATAACAGAAGCAGGAATTGCTATCTGCCGTTCAAGGTAAAATCTGGATAATTTAATGATATATTCCCCTTAGACTAGACAAACCCAGTTTCAGATAATAAGAAAGTTTTTACATACTTTTGAACACACATTCTGTAAATGAACTAGCTGCAAACACCAATAATAATTAAAACAAAGAAACACCACTTGATCATACAAGACTTAAAATGAAAAAAAAAACACATTAAAATTGATGTTCGCCAATCCATTCGTTCAGGAGTAGCGATGTCACAGTCACATATACAAATGCGAACAATAATTGGTGAAGCCAGAAGAATTAAGCCTTTATGTTTACCTCTATTGTATCTGCCGTGAAAAAATCGTAATAAGCCAATTCAATGATCAGCTTTCAAAGCTTACTTTGGCAAATACAAATACAAAAATCTTTATTGCTGTATGCAGGTAAGATAAGGTGATACAAAACATTTTAAAAGTTGACCCATACAAACTAGGCTATTCTTCTAGAGGCATGCAATATGTCTGTATTATATCTATATTTTAACAAATATTATGAGAAGGTACTTACCCTGTACCCTGGATCCTCCGTCGTTTTCGGGTTTGTCCCATTCGAGGTGCACAAAGTCGCCTCCGACTTCGAGGATCTTGGGAATGCCGGGCGGTGACGGCGGGTCGAACGGTGCCTTCGCCTGAATAATAAAACATAAATTAGCTTACACATGAAATAAATTGTACTACAATATGCCTCTAATCAATTAAGTTTAAACACGATTTAAATGAAGCTTTACACTATAATGGCCTTATTTTAAAAATGATTGCAGGTGAGAGAGTCTTTTTACAGCACCCAACATTTTGTTTGTTTCTTTGTTTGCACGCTAGGATCTCGGGAAGTACTGGTCTGAATTGAAAGATTATTTTTCTATTAGATAGTCCATTTATCGAGGAAGGTTATAGGCTATAGAACATAATGCTACCATCAATAGAAGCGGAGCATGAATCAAGAATGTAACAAAACGGGAAAAAATATTCCGTTTTGAGAGTTCTCGAACCGTGATTTGATTATTAGATAAACTTCAGACATCTGCTGCTAGCATGAGACGACTCTTGAATAGTCTCAGATAAATTATAAAAGTATTTCGGATGATCTGGGATACAATTAATATTTGATACTTAATAAACTGCCAAACAATGGTACGATTTTCAAAAAACTTGCACTGTTGCATAGCTTGGAAAGTCCCAGGATAGACCCTGATATTACATAAAAAATGTGCTAGTCCGGTGGTGCTGGTAGTCTGCCCAAAAATGTGACAGTAATATGTACCGTTCACAGACTTATGAGCGATCTTGGTTGAAATTTTATCACTAAATATCGACCAAGATGGTTCAAAATTTATGAAAAAATGCCTAATAATCTCATTTAAAAATGAACTTTATGAACGTCTATATTTTAGCATGCCAATTATGGACCAATTTTAATCGATACGTACCTTGATAGGATTGACTCCTTCCAAAGCGGGTCCGATGCCGTTCTCGTTGGCCGCATGTATCCTGAAGTTGTACTCCTGTCCCTCAGTGAGTCCCTGGACGGTGAAGCGAGTGTCGCGAACTGAGGACGCGATCGTAATCCAAGCCGTGCCTACAAATACAAACAAACATTGTTAAACCATAGTCAGAATGAGTCACCAATACAACGAAGTCCTTGTCTCCAATAGGGACATTGATATTTTTCACTTAAAGTTATTCCAATTTCAGAGGAAAATCAAATAAATTTTACACTCTAATCTAAAAGAATAAATAACCCTGTTGTGCTTACTGTAAATACTATTATGAGTTTGTTTTATATTATTTGTTTTTACATTTTTTCTTAATGGAACCTTTATTGTGTTTTGTAAAGTTTTCTTTCTTATCAATTTGAAATTTGGCTAGTTAGTTGTTTCACAATGTTTATGTACTTATCTGTTGGGTTATAATCTTGGTGCCTTCAAATCGAGAGTGAATCGGTTGCTTCTAGGTAAGCACGCTCCATCATAGACCGCAGGAATAGTCATAGGGACTGTCGATATAAGTGAAAACGAATAACTCAGAATTTGATAGCTCACTTTGGAAACTACGCCGGTGAAACCGGACGACGTGGCCAAGATCATAGGTAGATCAACCGAGTTTACTCGAAGATTTCTTTCATACGTTCGAAATTTCAATTCACGGTCCACGGAAACTCTATGCTGTGCGTCAAAAGAAAGTGTTCACTTCTTTTTTCTTTAGCTTTTATAGGTTTACACTTGACCGCCATTTCACCTGATGTTAAGCGACGATTCGGTCTTTGATGGAGCGTGTTTACCTAGAAGTAACCGATTCACTCTCGATTTGAAGCCACCAAGATTATAACTATCGAGAAAAAAACACTCAGGCAACTCATTCCACAGCCTAGACGTTCTTATCACAAACGTAGAGGAAAACCTCTTCGTCCGTGTCTTTGGAATATCCACCATGAAACGGTGCCGCTTCTTCGAGTTACGAGAAGTACGATAGAAAAAGGGCAAGGTGGTATTAGATCATGCAGATCAGTTGTACACACTCTGAAGTGTATCCGATAACAAACCGATAAGCTTACTTACCAGATATATCGATCCTCTCGACGACGTAGTGCGTGACGGGCATGCCGCCGTCGTACGTGGGCGGCTTCCAAGCGAGCGTGCACGAGTGTCGCGTGACGTCAGACGTCTCCAGCGGGCCTTGCGGCGGTCCCGGCAGCCCGGTGACGGTCACGCTGAACGAGTCTGACGTCTCGCCGGAGTTGTTCTTGATCGTCAGCTTATATGTGCCTGGGGTGACAACGAAATACTTGAAACATCCAAAATACACGTCAAACAGTTTTATAGCCTAAAAGTTTAGCTTTCTTCATAGTATTGGAAAAACTTGTTTGGAGATTCAGGTATTGGAATACCTTCGGGACACTCTTATGGCCGTGGCTTTCCATCAGGCATATGTCAAGCTCGCTCCGTCACTCTATATTATAAAAAAGTTAGCAGTCATAAGGACTGGCGATAGAATTGAATTTGTATAGTTCAGAATTTGATAGCTCACTTTGGAAACTACGTGAGTGAAACCGGAGGGCGCTACTAGTCTGGATTAAATCTTCAAAGTATTGTCGTCTAAATAAGTAATCATGACCATCTAGACTAGACGACTGGTCCCGAGTTCACCCGAATTTTTCTTTCGAAGCGTGACGCTGGATCTCAATTCACAGCCCACGAAAAAGCTATGTGTGGTGCGTCAAAATAGTTTTCACTTCGAAAGAAAGTTTTGTATCAAAACGGCTATGGTATGGTATCGGTGATATCGAAACGTCGCATCGAGAGGCAATTCTACTAAAATTATAAATTTCAATGTTTGTATATTTGTTGCTCAACCACGTCGCAACGTATGAACGGATCGAGTTGAAATTTGGAACACAGTTAGATTATAGTGTGAAAGAATACATAGGCCATTTTTTTTTAAATAAAGCGTGACGAGACGAGCTTGATATGTGCCTGATGGTAAGCAACATGCCTGCCACATAACAGCATAGTGACACGCAGCTATTGGAACATGAAGAGTCCAAATCATTACCTAGCACTGCACTGCGCTCATCACCCAGAGATCTAAGATGTTATATCTCTAAACCCTGTAATTTCTCTGGAAACATTGCCCCTCAAACCGGAACACAGTAACGTTTTCACAATACTGCTTGGCGTTTTTCCGGGAAAGTAAAGGGAATGGGAGAACCGCGGGGCGTTACTAATATAATAATGTAGGATAGACTTACCCATATCATCCTTAGTGATGTCCTTGATGAAGATAAGGATGTAGTCATCGAACACGGTGTACTTGAGGTGCGGCGAGTCGACGACCTTGTGGCCGTCCTTGGTGAGCGTGACGTCAGCGGGCTGGTCTCCGGTGTACAGGATCTTGATCTTAGTGTTGTCGTGCTCTGGCAGGTGGAGGTCGCCCGGCATTCGGGTGATGCGCGGTGGGTCTGGGGGAGGAAAATGAAGCTTATTTCACAGCAGTTTAAGTCATCAATAGACCTAATTTTCGATCTAATTAGGAGTATATAAATCGGATGTCAGAACGCGTAACACGCAAAAAAATGCACGTAACAAGCGATAAATATCGCGTAGCACGCGATAAGGAGTGTGTAACATGGTATAGAAAGCACGTAACACGCGACAAAAACGCGTAAATCGCGATAAAAAGCACGTAACAAGGATAAATGTCGTGTAACACGCGATAAAAAGCACGTAACAAGGATAAATTCCGAGTAACACGCGATAAAAAGCACGTAACAAGGGTAGATATCGTGTAATACGCGACAAAGACTGCGTAACAAGTGATAAAGACCGCGTAACACGCTATAAGGAACGTTCTAAAATGCATGAATCATGGTAACTCACTTCCGATCTTGAGATGTCCAGTGCAGTAAACGTATCCAATGCTGTTGACGGCCTCGCAAGTGTAGTCACCCTCGTCGGCGTCCGTCGCTTCCAGGATGTTCAGCTTCAGGGTACCCTCGCGGGACTCGGCTATGAACCTGGGATAGAGGGAGGGAGTAAAAATTATGACCAAGGAAAAAATCATGACTTATTTTTCTCTAAAAACGTGAACAATTTACAAATTATGTTACACAGTTCAGTAACTGTAGTAGAATTAGCAATAAATAAATAACATCGACGTATGTATTTTAAATTTTTGTTGATATTGCAAAAACCGGTAAATCGATTTTTATAAAATGTATAAGAGACCATTCGGGAAGTCTACCCCTTCGGACAAAAACCGAATCTGATAATTCGGTCAAACAGTCGATAATAAAAATGGTAACATATAATAATGGTATATAGTAAACACAGCGACAGACATACAGACAGCAGCAGCTGACTATCATTCT